>UFQX01000075.1:56588-354314 GCA_900497675.1 Arapaima gigas
AAAAAAAAAAAAAAAAAAAAAAAAAAACAGCAGAGCCAGAAATGGCAGCCTTTTCATTTAAGTGCTTTCACCATAAGGAATTTTCTTACAAAGCAATAAACATCTATCCATTATATTTATCTTTTGAAAACATTAGAAAAAGTTCCTAATATAGCTGTTACATAGGGAATATTATATACCCAAATGTAGCATAATATATAATTAAAATGTAGGATTTTTTAATGCATTGTTTTGCTAAGAGAAGATAGTGTGGACTCCTCTCGAGTTCTTGATGCATCTTTGCTAAGAGAGGACTAAAGGGCTGGTGCTTGGCAGCCTCCACAGTAAAAACACCATCCCTCAGAGCAAGCGTGGCTGTGAGGACACTTTCAACAACATTAAAACGAGGGTAAGAGAACTTGGCAAACTGCAAAGGAATGACTGAAAATGACTAGAATAGGAGTGCCTTAAAAGGGTAATCTTTCATACTGATCCAGGGTGTTTCATTTAATTCATTTTCCTTTTTTTTTTTTTAAATAATCTTGTTGCGCCGAATCTAAAGTTTCATAATGGCAGTAACTTCCATCAATCTGCTGTGTTCAGTGTGTGTGTGTGCTTTGTTTCTCACTTTTTTGCACAAAATGTTTATCACAATCCTTGAATTGTGGGCCATTTTTCCTGTTTTGTACATGAATTTTCCATGATGACACCATTATCTGGTCTTTGGCACGTTTCCTGTTCCTACATTATATTTACCGTGTTTCAACAGCGATATGTTAGGTAATATAATAAGGAGTGTTTACATACTTTATATAGTCATAATTCACACACATTTCCTTTAGTTTGTCTTGGATGTTTTCTTAGCGACATGTGTGATCTGCCCTTCCATTAGGAAGGGCGAGCTAGAAATGTCTACAGCTAAGAAAGTCATGCTTCTGTATCTGCTGCTAACAAACAGTTTTTCAGTTTTATAGTGTTTTAAAAGAATGTGTGAAAATTACCATTTGTGATTTTAAAACAAAATTTAAAATGAATGTTTGAAAAGATAACATTGTGTATCATGCTTTTAGAGTTTTGATAGAGAATTGGCATCTGAGAAGATAAATTTCAGACTTTATTGCAAATGGTGAGGTCAACATGCATGCCGCAACCTGTGCACGGCGCTTCAGATGGTACCTGTTTCAGCGATGAGGCGGAAATCACTGAAGCCCAACTGGTTGCCTTCAGAATTCAGGAGCAGAGTGAGAACGAAGGGCTGTCCTCGGCGAACAATCAAGCGGTCCACGCCGTTCAGGTCAGTGTGGTGATCCACATTATTGACCTCATACTGCAGGTTGCAACTTGCAATGTCCAATGCTAAAGGAGTGGAGGGGGGGGCGGGGGGTTAAAGGGCAAAGGGAAAGGTTTAGGCACAGGCAGAGATCTCTGCTTTTAAAATGACAGGGGAAAAGTCATGTCTGTGCTTGAAAGCGCTCACTGCTTTGGGCATCACAAGATTATTATGTGGAATAATGGCAAAAATGAGAAAAATGCAGTAATATTCCACTTAGCCCTAGCTCCTATAACACCAGAAGAGCACTATTTCAAAATATTTTGTTATAATGATTTACCATATCTTTAAAACATTTTCCAAGTTTATAAAAGTTCTATTTTTTCAGGCTGTATATTTGTTATCCATAAAACAAACAAATCTGTTTTGTATTTTGCTCCACATGTGCAGTTTTTAAGCTCCATTTATGCAATATACTATAGTAATGACCTGTTTCGGTGCTCCGTCCCTCTGGAATGCATCTATAGCACTAATAGAGCTATTGCTGTAAATCTATTTAAACAACGTATAAATACACAGAAACCATTTCCTGGAATTTTACCATTGAATTTTTAACGATTTCATAAAGGTTAAGTCAGAGATGATGGTTAATTTCATCAACAAGGATGTGCTCAATAGACAGCATTCAGACCCTCCCCTTGTGAGGTGCTCATGTCCTCCTCCTTTCAGAAGATTTGTATGAGTCAAAAGAGACCAGTGTGGTTTTCCTGTTTGTGGAACACTTTCCCTTATACAGGTTGGGTTGTTAAAAGCAACCCCCTCCCAAATTACTCACTGGGTTGTGTAGTTTTTCCCAGTGACAGCTCTAAGGCCGCAAAGAACCATGTCTTTATTTATTTTTATTTTATTTATTTTTTTTAATTTAAAATACATTTTCACCTTAAAATAGAACTCTGTGTAGTGTCTTCGGTCAGTTTTATAAGACATTTGAAAGGGAAAAAGTTACATCTCCCTTTTCCCTGTTCTCCCTCATCACATTCCAAGGTACCTTACATTGTTTTTACCACATTTTGCTTATAGTAGAAGGGGCACCTCAGGCTATACGTTATGGGCAGGAGTGTGACCATTTGTGGAATGTAACGTGTTGGTTCTAGTTTGGCCAACGCTGGTTTCAAGCTGATGAAAAGCAAAAGTCCCCTTGAGGAAAAGGCATTCTAGTAGTTGGCAGGAGTCCCATTTTAGTACAATGGTAAAGTAGTTGGGGGGCAGAGGGCAGAGAAAAATAATCTTTTCCATCAAAATGCAGTCTGTTACAAATTAGGAGCATTTAAACGATAAGGAATACCGCAGAATTGAGGTCAGACGGAAAGTTTCATGTGGTTTTCCATTTAATGGTTGAGACTCGTATTGAAGTTAAACTTTTTAGACACCCTGTTGGTGTGAACTTTCAACAGGACTTGAGATACTTACACGTGAAGAAATTAACCACGTGGGGTACTAGTTTAGTCAGACCAGGCGCTTTGCTCCAGTGTCTGTGTTTACTTACGTGCTACAGTGGCCACATGCCACCACACCACTGCACACAACCCAGGTAACACACACCCTTGTTTTGATGTGTTCATGCCAACACTGCTAAATCAAAGACTCTGTGACTAAAACTTTGCAGGATTTTTTTAACATGTGAATTTCCAGCCCTGTGGCTGTGCAAAATATCACAGTGATGTGCCCATGCATGTTGGGCAAAAAAAAAGAAAAAAAACGTCTCTTAGCAATTCATCCTCCCCAAAACTACTTCTTTAAATCCCACATATACTACATACCATATTTTGCAATATTACACACTTCCGGTTACTCAAAATCGACTGATGACTGAAAAAAGACAAGAAAATCATGAAATAATATCTTTTGATGGTCATCTGAAAGACCTGGTGTATCAAACTAAGAATGGACTAGCACAGAATTCTTTTTAACTGACACTGGAATATAAATGAGGCTACAATTAAAGTGACATTTAAGCATTTAAATGGTATGATGTAATAATAAGACGCAAGCATTTGCTGGCAGTGTTGGGCAAGTGGTTACCCAGAATTCCACTGCATACAACAAACGCCTATAAATCTGTGGCAATAAATCAGTACAATTAGATAAATATGCATTAGAACCATGTATTGCTTGTTCAGTAACCCTCAAGAGAGTTAAAATATGTGTAGTGTTCAAATTTCTTTGCGCTACCTGAACAAGGCTCACCATATTATTCTGCACAATTTTTTTTGAATTTGTAAAATTGTTTGGCCTAAACCGGCACATTGGCAATGCAATGTGCAGTTTTGACTGCAGTAATATACTTTGAAGAATCAAGAGCATGAAAAATATTTGTTTGAAGCAGTTCAACTAGATCATTGTGGTCTAGGTCAGATACGCGTGGAAGCCTTTGTGTGGGCTTAAAAGGAAATTTCCGAGATTTCCTGCTTAGGCACAGAAGAGGTTCTTGGCAGCTATTAAAAGCCTAAAGGTCCTGGTGCAACGATTTAGTCTGATGAGAGCACAGCTGCATGGTTTGGAGCACGTTCAGAATGTGCCACTATCTTGGTCCTACCTCTGAGGGCCCTGAGCTACAAACAGCACAGTGAGGAGGAGGAGGAGGAGGCACGTGCATTGCAAGAGAGAGAAAACAGAAATAAGGAGCATATTTGCCAGCAGCTCCGTATCCATGGGGGGTCTTTGGGTTTGGCGGCTGTATGCGGCTAACTAACAGAGGTGCTGCCTCTTTTGCCTTGGGGAACACGGCATTTAAACAGTGCAGAATGACACAAATCCTGCACGCTATTTTTGTTATTAATAACAATAATGAAGCATTTTTTAAAACAATAATGTTAATTATGCTTAAATACATCGCGTTTCTTCCAGCGCAGCTCAAGCCGTTTGCATTTATCCATCCGTTTGATAAGAAGGGTAAATCGATTGTCAGCTGAGGGTACATGTACTTTCCTCAAGGGCACGAAAGCGGGAGGTGGGTTTCGAACCTGCGACCTCCGACTCGCTCGACCTAACAGTTCCACAGCTTTTCGAGATCATTAGCTAGAAAAAAAAATATAAACTGCATATATTTTTAAACTGCACATTAAATATAATAAAGGCGTTTTTTGTGGGTAATATAGTTATGAGATAAGTTTGCTGTTTGTGCGATAGTTATGAAAAAGAAACAGAGGCGTTGGGCGCGCGCGCGCCTGCAGCTGGAAGCGCGGTCACGAGGCGGCTCAGTGTGACGCTGTGCTCTCACCTTGGGCCATGGCGGCGACACGGGGCGGCTGCAGTTGCTTCGTCTCAGCGCTGTGCGTTCGGGGAACTGCACAAGTGCCCGAACGCGACTCCTTTTATAGCGTGTAGACCCCCTCCCCCCCTTGCACCGTTCCGGTCAAATTCCTCCCTTTTCCCAGGGCAAAGCGCGAGCCAGACAGCCCGCGAACCCCCCTCCAACACTGTACTACGGTAAATCACTTCATCACCAGTTTTTTCCCCCCTTAGCAATTCGACCCTGTTTTGAGAATGAATGTTAATTCATGCTGGTTATCAACTCGCTCCTCTTCGAGGTACAGTATTACTACTGATCTACCCATTCCTACAGCAGCAAGGTATTCTTACCGGTGGAATTCGAAGTAAAAACCTTGATCAAGGATGTTGCAGTTGATCCAGTAGATTCAGATTGTAAAACAACACTTTTAACCACCATGTGCTCTACTGGCCTTCAAACATGCCAGACAGCTCAAGTTTCCTGGTATGTTGTGCCACAAAGGTAAATACCGCGGTAAATACTATATTTTCGTCAACCTGCAGGACCTGAATTGGTGCTGCCTTTTGGGCAAGTTGCCACTGAGGGACACACTGTACAGGCACCATCTGTCCAGTCACCCACAGTGCCCACGGACCCGTTGTGGCGAGAGGGAAACCCTCGCTCACGCTTTTTGGGACTGCGAGCGAGTGAGGGAGGTCTGGCTCTTGGTAAGTCGCCTGTGCAGAAACATTGAACCGCAGATGGTATTGACCTACGACAAAGTGTCGAAGGGGTGGAACCCTGGCGTTCAGAAGGCCGAGGCCACCTGGGCGTGGCTGGTGATAAGCGTGACCAAGCAGGTGCTCTGGAACGCAAGATGCCAGCTGGTCCAAACGGGGGCAGACTTGGGCGTCCAGGGGGGTGTTTTCAAAAATCCGGGCCAACCTCAATTTCAGGATGGTGATGGATGTCACGCAGTGGGGCTACACAGAAGCCAAAGAGAGATGGAAAGGCCTCTTTTGGCTGTAGCCTCAAGAGGTTTTGTGGCATCTTCTCCAACCTGGGTAAGTAACATACGTCTGTTTTCGCATACAAGGACCTGCGACCCTTATTTTTGGTCAGTGTTTGTGTTTACCTTTTTCTGTGTGTTCATGTTTCATGATAGGTGTAGGGTTTTACTTATTTATTCACTTTTATATATCTAGTTGTATATTTTAAGTGTTTATTTATACATATTGTGTGTTTATTTGACAGCTATATATATTTTGGCTGCTTTATTTGTTTATTCATTCATTCATTCATTCATTCATTCATTATGTTCTATGTATATTTAGATTTTAGTTATTGTAGTGTAGTTTAGTGTTTCACTGAGGTGGGTGTTTATATAATATATGGTTTTTTGTTTATATTTATATATATTTAGTATATTTATTTACATGTTTATTCATATTTATCATTTGTTTGATTGATACTTCTTTGTTTATAGTTTCAAGTGTTTGTGTTTAATAATTTTAATTTAAAAGGGGAAGGCGTGTTTAACACCCACAAAGGTAGGTTGAGTTTGGCAGCACCCTGGAACAGGCCAGGGGACCGCCCATCTTCTGCGGTGGAGTCTGCTGCTAAGTTTCCTTCAGCCTTTTAATTCGAGCCTTGTGGTATGTTTTTAACTGTCTGAGATCTTTACCGTCATGTTTTGTGAATATTTGTTGGTTTTAAACTAGGGTTTTACAAACTAGTTTTATTTTTTACACGACAGGTTCAATTATTTTTTGGTGTGGTTATATTAGTATTATTAATAAAGTCGGAGATGATGAATGGAGAGATTATAACTGTCGAGTAGGACAGTTTGGTTGTGCTTGACACTACGTGCCAATGCATGTCCATTCTGATCCGGGGAGGAAAAAAAAATTTTCATCAACCAAACACTTCCCTGCCTCATTTTAATGTGTGAATGAAAAGAAATTCAGTGAAGCAGTTCTGCCTTCTGGAATTTTCCCGGTCCTCACCTGGAATTCGCTATTAAAAGAATAAATGTGGGATCTCTCCACAGGACGATCAGTTTGAGGGTTTTCTGTTGATAATATGTTCTACAGATAAGGTGACTGTAACCTGTGATTTTTTTCACAGAACTGATCCAGGATCAAAAATCCGTTCCGAAGTATTTATTTCAATTGCAAAGGGGGAACTTTTAAAGTGTAGAAATGCAAACCGGACCATAAACCAGGGAAGGACTTAAGGTTGAGACATTAATAAAAAGCGGGACATACAATACAGTACAGTAAAAAACAGTACAACCAGACATTTCAACAGCTCTCATAATAGGAGTTTTGAAATCTGGGCAGGTTTTGTAATCCGCTTAAATGCCTGGCAGATTATTAAACTGTCCTGTAATGAAACAGTAGGGTTGATGATTCAATAGAAACTTCTTACGCTTTAATCAATTATTATTTCATAAGTAGGAAGTCAAAATGCGCAACAGCGGGGGGTAAACAGCAGCAGACATCAGATTTACACTTAAGGCAGCCTTACAGAGCATCAGTAAATTTAGTGTCTCTTGTGTTGGATGAGATGATTCTCACTTGAAATATACAGCCTGATAAATTTAGAAAAGTGTTCTTTTTTATTACTCATTGACTAGGTGTTAAGGGGCAACTTTAGGGTGGTGAGCAGCACCTCTTTTTTAACATATTATTACCATATTGCCATTATTATAATAGTGCATTTAGGTTTGAATTGATCATTTATAATAGTAAACTTTAGTTGATGTGTAATTTTTTTTTTTTGCAGATTAGAAAATTGACGTTCTTCTCTTCTTGAGATAGGGAAGGGGGTCTCAGCCAGTGTCCTTACACTGGGCTCTGACAACGCAACACGTTGTCATGCTCACATGCAGTTTACACCAGTTTGTATTTTTTTCCAGATTTTGGCATCTGAATGTTTTACACATTTCCACCTCAGTAATTCAGTTACTGAGTAATAAATGTAAGAAAGTGTTCAGTCACCCTGAATATAATAGGATACAAACTATAAGCAAAGGGGGCCAGAGAGTGGTCTAATGTAATTTTTTCAGCTTTTTCCCTTATCCTTAGTATTACAGAACAGGAGGTAGACGAGACATGATTATAACTACATTATTACCTGTCAGCTTTACCAATACTGACCTCACACAGCAGCAGAGTAAACAAGAGCGCTGCGTGAACACATACAAGTGTTTCAAGGTTCAGAAAGGGTTTGTTTCACCTGAAAGTACGCCACCTAGCCAGGGACGGGCTCCCTGCAGTAGCCATTACTCAAAGCGGTAGCGTTGTTCTGGGAAATGAGGCTCGCGTGGTTACGGTCTGACAGATGGGAGTTCACTGCGGATTCCAAGCCAACGCCTCCAAGCAGCAAACAGAGGAGAATCATTTATATATAAAAACACCTACCGGATAAATAAACATACACAGATGTTAAATATGTACAGCTAGGGTCCTGCTTCTTAATCTCCCACGAAAGATACAGCAATATGTGACCATTCCAAGATCCCGTGACAATACTTCCAACTTTCAGGAAACATTTGTTTGTTTCAGCCACATTTGTCACTTTTCCCTTGTCATATGCAATGTTTTTTTATAGTGTATGTGTCATTTTTAGTATAATTGTTCATAGGGCGGCATATGCTGTATATGAAGCCCTATGAACAATTTTATATATATATGTGTGTGTGTGCGTGTGCGTGTGCGTGTCTGTGTGTGTATAATCACCTTTATTTCACCTTTATTCAAGCAGGGAAAACAGCAGTCTGAAATTACAGCACGGTCGACAGGACAATATACTTTTTATAATTCAGGCACTACTTTAATAAAACAACAAAGGGGGTTATAACTGGCAAAAGCCTCGTGAGACACCTGTTCTGTATGTAACTATGCATCAGTATGTCTATTAATTTGTTGTTTTTACACTCGATTCTTCCGTATAGCTGCTCTTCATTGAGAGAAAAGAGGTTTGCAGTGGCCAGAAGTAGGTCATCAAATCTGGTTGTGCTATTAGTTTGCTCACCTTCTAATTACTTTATGCTAAAGTTACAATATATTTTATTGCGTGTAACAGATAATGACAAAATAAAGGTGCTCTTTCATGATCTGTGAACTCACTTTTTCTTTTAAACATATTTTTATCAACTGAACTGATGTTTTAAGAACAAATTATAAATCTGTTATGTGGATTTTAATATGTTACATTTTTAACTGCCTGAAACATCTTAATGTTCTGCTGCCATGATGTTGTGGAAGGAAACACAGCTGTCTGGCAGAAACTCAAACAACAAAAGGCCAAATCTTAACGGATGAACATGCAAAGGTGCGTTCCCCTTATTTATTTGTCTTATGGCTTTAAGCACTAGAAGCTGCTACAGTGCTTTATCAAAAATCAATATTTTCCATTTTAAATTCCCCAAAACACTAAATCTTTATGTGAGTGGTGTTTAAATCTTTAAACAAATGTCTACAGTATATGCAGCTGCCTCCACAGTTCAAAAACATAAAAAAATTGTAAAATCAAACTTAAAAAAATCAGAAATGTTACAGTCATACAGTGACAAATATGTTCCCTTTTAAAAGACTTTAAGCTGGACTTAAAAATAAAAATGAAAAATGCTCATAATAGAAAATAAACACTCGGCACTTGCCGAACAAACACCTAAGGTAACACATTAAATATATTGGTTCATTTTAGTTATTAAAACACACCATCTGATGTAAGATCTCTGATATGTATATATCACATGTATGTATATGTATATATATGATATGAACAAGAATGAACAACTCATTATAAATGTATTACAAGACTATTTATATACTCCTGCTAATAATTTTCAAAGCCCACAAAACATTTTCTCTGGCACTTTGTGGTATTTCTTATATAAGACATATTGCCCAATACATGATGTTACAGCTCAGTTAAGACTCATTTTCCATGTTCCCACAAAAGATGTCTGAAAATGAATTCTCAGAAGTTGAATCAAAATATGTCCTGTGCTGTACATACCAGATTCTTGTAAACACTGGAAGGTTAAGTGAAAACTTTGTTCCCTTTACTGTATAGTAGAAAGTTGCACTTGCTTTCTTCTCCCTTTTTTCCTGTGGTGGTCAGTTTCACGTTTCTTGGTGGATCCGGTTCTATTTCAAGTCTGAATGGCAGACAAATAACATGGCTTTAGCGCAGTAGTTAAACGACTCTAAATGCACAAAATAAACAACTAGCTAGAAAACGTAAAGTGGACATATTACTTTAGCAAAATTTGAAAGGTCTGAGACATTATTCACCTCAGTCCATATTTTCTTCTACATTTGTTAATGTTGAGACCTTTAGTTTTGAAATGATTCCAACTCACCAAACAGGCACGTCAGATGTCAGTCTATGTTCCAGCAATGACCTTCTTTTCAACCTGTTGGGAAATGCAGTAAACCCATCGTGTGTGATCTCTGAACCTGAAAACCTGGTACAATCTGTCAAAAATTAAGCAGAAGCCAATATCTGTTTTGTCATTAAAAAATCCATGTGGGTCATATAAGCAGATTTTTCATAACTTGTTCATCAGATACCTTGAACAGCTAGATTTACAGCTTAGTATTTGCTACATGACACGATCTGAGTAGTGTAAAAAGTGATATCCTGGTGTAGCTTTCCGGTTTAGACAAACCGTAGCTTTAAAAATGGTGAGTATATGTCACCCACCTTTTCAGACTTTTGAGGTAGAACCCATGGAGTTGGAGCTATGGAGGCCCTCTTTACGCCCAGCTCCGGACAGTCACACTTTTGGCACTCAGGCAGCGCTCCACGAACACGGTCTTTGAAGGGAAGGTTCGAGGACACGGATGATGAGTCCTCTACTTCCCCACCGATTGCTGACAGGCAGCTGTGGTCCGAGCTACTAAATCCACTCACGCTGTCTGCCGATGACTCAGAGCTGTCGACTAAAGCAAAAGCATGAATTAGACAATAATCATTCTTCAGACTTTAGATAAAATTGGTTGAGTAGACAGTTTAAACATCGTTTAAATTTAGCCAGCTTGTTTTATTCACAGAAAGACTAACTTAGTAGATGGGCCCTGTTGTCATTGTCCAGGTCATCCTCTTCCAAAGCTCTGGGCGCCGGAGGCACCTCAGGACCTTTTGATCCTCTCCAAAACTGGTTGCTCAGATAGCCGTTAGGAGGAAGGGAGCCTCGGCCAGATGAGGATGATGACTGACTGCCAGAGAAAGATGCACTGCTGCCAGAGCCTATAGAGCTAGACCTTGGCAAAATGTCTTTGTCTTCAGATCTGCAGATCCCAGATGAAGATGACATCTTGGGTTCTGGGACGTGAACATAGGAACAGAAAATATAGTAAGTGTTTTGCATTCAACACTCAGTCACTTCAGAATGCTGAGATTCACACTGACCAACAGTCTATATGTGTTTGATTCAGACTAAAGTAGCAAGAGATATTATGAAAGTGCTGGATCTGTCCCCCTGTCCCATAATACCTCTTCCAGCCAGCACACAATTGATGGCCCTGTTGCTGATAGCTGCATCACTAGGTTGAATATCCAGAAAGGGTTTGTTGCCGAAGCCCATGAACACCCTCTCCTGCATCCGTATCTCTGCCACAGACCAAACAGAGGGATCTTAACATCTGATTTAGAAGGAACTACAGACCATTTATGAAGAAGTTTTTTTTCTTTTACTTTTTTTGGGACGAGTTTTACACCGTACAAATGTTTTCTGTTGGTTTATGAGCTCTGACCTCTGTTATGTACAGCCTGCTGCCACAGGAGTTGTTCCAAGTCAATAGTCCAGGCCTCTTTCAGCTCACTGCTTCTGGCCTGTAGGATGTAGGTGTCCTCCACCTTCCTCCGGCGAAACCATATCTCAAAGCAGAGCCCACTGGTCCCAGAGTTGTGAGTCAGCCCTATTTCAGAGGTCTACACCAATAGAACATGTGATTTACTGTATCTTTAACCATCATAAGTACTCTAATGGGCATGTTCACTGTATAAAATATGGCTGTACCTTGAAGGACTGTTTGTAAACATACACATCATTCCCCACTTCTGTTTTCTTTGTCTTGCTGAAGAGAATGAGGTCCTGGAAGAGGAAGACATGGCGGAAGCGCTTTTTCTTCCTGAAGGAAACTAGGAATTCGTCTTGCCGAATTAGCTGACCTTGTTCCTTCAAGTTCACCTACAGAGAAGAAAGGACAGGGGGGATATTAATGTCCCCTGCAATCTGGCGTTGTTCTTTCAAATTCTTCTTTTCTTTGACTTCCTTCAATGGGATCCTCTCTTACATCACAGCCCTGAATGTCATCCATGGCAAGGAGATCATTTCCGTGGCGCAGCTGGAACTGGACGACCTCCAGAGCGGCTTGCAGCTCGCCTCGCTCTCCGTTTGTCTGTGTCTCGCACTCCTTCAGCATGTCTTGCAGGAGCAGGCTGTACTTGCTGATTCTCTGCACAGGCTTCAGCAGGTATGAAGACAGGTCCATCTTGTCTCCCAGTTCCAGCTGTTTCTGCTGTCCTCAGAGAAGGACCGAAAAAGCCAGCTGAGATGTCACAATAGTATTTACAAGGGGCCGTGATGTCACAGAGACGGCAGTGGCAGAAATTCCCACCATCAGTTAATAATAGAATCAGAACTCCAAGCTGAAAATATTATTGCTTCCTGTTACAGCAAATAAACCAAGTGGTCTTCAGGAAGCATCCATGTTCGGGCAGCAGTTAAAGAAAAAGATAAACAAGGAGGGTCAGACCTTGAAGAATTCTTGACCACGGTGTGTAAGCAGGGAGTCAGACTGGGGTTTGTTTTTGCTGTAAAGCGCATAGAGTCCGAACTTCTCTCTCTGAATGGCAACCAAAAGAGCAGAAAGTCTTACACAGATGATAAAGCAAACACTTTGGTGTCATCAAGTCATATTAGCTGGAAGATTTATTCACTTACTGTACCGGCATTAGTTTGTATTAGGTTTATGTCAAGCTTCCAAAGATTTGTTAGTACAGTGATGTCACTTTTTGTACCATAGGTGAATCAAGGTGCCACTCGGGCCGGTGGATTTCAGGGGGTGTTAGGCATGGCTTACGTGTCTCAGGAAGTAGCGACCCACGTGGAGGGGCTCACAGAGGCAGGCATCCAGATCCGGGAGGAAGACGTGCCGGTGGAAGTCGTGCAGCTTCTCCAGGTTACCAAAAATGCAGCCACGTTGACCCCGCAGGTCTTGGGGAACATCCGCCTGCTCCAGCAAGGGGCAGTAGTGAGTCACGACGTAGCCCAGTGAGCGCACATACTCCCTCTCCGTGAGCAAAAGCTCCTCCGCAATCCGTCGGAGCTTTCTGCAACGTGCACCATAAATCATACACACCAGTTAAATTCTCGGGTGTCTTCTGTATAGCAATGTTGTTGGCTTAATCCCTAAAGAAGCTAAGAAAAATCGGCACAGGACTTAAGGAATGCTCGTGTTTTCTTTTTGTCATAGCTTTGCAGTAAAAATACATGGGACACCATGTTCCTTTCAGAATACGTTTTTTAATAGGAGGGAAAATAGCAATGTTCAATGGCAACAGACAGCAATCTCCATAAATTGTTTTGATAAGAATATAAAATTTGGGGAGTTGTAGCTTACAAAACACCACTGCTGTTTTTCGCTTCTGAAGCAGGACCCTGTGACACGGTCCCCTCACATTTGGGAGTGGCAGGATAGCCTTGGCGTGACAGAGGCTGCTGGTCAGGACTGTTCCCACCATCTGCACCTCTGGGGTCCTCCAAAGAGCGTCGCCTGTGGTCACATGATGCAGAAGAGCCTATGTTCTCCAGCCAGGGAGAGTTCCCCACATTGGAGTTCTTACTTGTGAACCTTTCTGCAATCTGGTGTCCCTGGACCCCCAGTCCACCTTGGACCCCAGAGGGTTCTTTTACTTTTTCCAAGGAACACTTTTCTTCTTTTCCCACACGGATTTTAAGGTCCTTCCGAGAATCCGCAGAGGTCTTTGTTAATTTGCATTCCTTGCCATCAGGTCTGAAACTGATCTTGAAACAAGAGATGGTGACGTCATCACTTTCCGAGGAGCATTGGCTTCTATCTTCTGGCAAAGTTGTTGAGCCATGACCCGCATGCCTGGAGCCACTCAGAGAGGGAGCTGGAGGCGCAGCCTCTTCAATCACCCAGCTGCTCAGATCAAGTGTTTCAACTGCAGTCTGTTGACTCTCATCAAAGCTCTGCAGTCTGTTCTCCAACAGCTGCCTGACATCCTGACACCTGAGCCAGGCCAGGTTCCAGATTTGCATTCCGGTGGAGTGTTTAGCCATGCACGCGTGGTTCCTGAAATGGTGGAACTGTTCGGTAGAAAATTCATTAAGTTGTTCCCGGTACTTTTTCAACATGTTCATATGCACTGTTTCAGAACCCCCAAGCAGCTCCAAATATTGCTTGCACTCTTCAGCAAATGATGTGGCCTGAGACAGAGACACAAACAGGAGTATTAATCGTAACTCCTCCAGTGTATACTTTATGCCTTATCTAACATCACAGGTGTTGTGAGTGAAACAAAACAGAGTTCAATGTTTAAAATGCAGTTACACTGCAAGTTTTTACTCGCTTGAAGATATTGGCCTAGGAAAATGACAGTTTATCCAGTTTTTGCAGATGGACAGTTCGCATGAAGTACGTTGTTTACATACTTTCACGGTACAAACCTGTGCCCTTAAGACAGTATGAAAGACACTGTGTATTTCTATGGTACCTTTTCACAGAAGTGCTGTAACTGGACCATGGTGCCCAGCTCAGCATGGCACTGCACTGCCCGTGACCAAAAGTCAGCCAGGCCACATCGGAAAGAGCTCAGCTCTGCGTTGAAGGCCTCAGCCTCAGGGTAGGACCTCAGCTGAATCTTTTCTGCCTCGCTCATGAGCTGCACCGCCTGGTGTTTGTGCTCCTGAAGGAAAAGTGAGAGCTTCTGACAGATTTGCTAGTGTTGGCACATTGAGCGCTTTTTTTCATTGTCAGATGAAAAAATGTGTCATTTGTCTTTTTGGATGTGAGGAAACGGGACGTACGGAGGCCACGGCAAGAAAGGAGCTGAAGCTCTGAAATAGCTGGTCCGCTCCTGCTGATGTTTCCCCAATGGAACTGGCTTCCTTTAACTGTTGCTCCCCTTCCGACAGGAACCACTCCCAAATCTGCAAAGAGCGGAGACGTTCAAGGCACCACGAGCATAGCAACTGATTCTCCATAAAAACGTGCCGTTGTTTATCGGACTTGACGGCTCGTGTGGAAAATGCGTTTCAGCCTTTTTTTTTGGGAAGAGCTGGTCTCTGTAAGTGTTTGAGAGAAACTATTTGCACCTTTTCCATTCTGCTTTCCAGGTCCCTGAGGTTCAGCAGGAATTCCAGGTGCTGCAGGGACTCATTGGACTTTGTCACAAGCAAGTGAACCTGCTCCTCCACGTGGTTATACAGACTGGTTACAGAGTCCATGGCATCACTGCGGCAGAAAGACAGGCAGGTGTCACTGTATTTGTACCTGAGCCCCTTCAAAACTGAAATTACACTTCTGTATTTTTTCAGTTTAAATGGGTGCCAGTGAAGGGGTTTTAAACGAGAGTTGCAGAGTAAATGGGTGTTACTGCTACCATATTTTTTTTCTCAATAAATTCTGCAGTTATTCAGTTTATAATATCCGTTTTATTGGCTTGGGGTGGTAGGGTGGTGTAGCGGGCAACACTGGTGCCTCTCAGCTCCTGGGTAGTGGATTCCCATATGTGTGGGGTTTGCAACTTGTCCCCGTGTTGGTGTGGAGTTTCATCCACCTCAGCACCAGACATTACAAGACGCTGCATGATAAAGTGTTCTGGTTTCCTCCCACACTCCAAAGACAGGTTTCGCGTGAATTGGTGACTCTGAATTGTGTGTCGTGTGAGTGAATGAGTGTGTGTGGCTTCCTGGTGATGAACTGGCATCCATGTAGCACTATGGTAGCACTGTGGTATGCCCTGTAGCACTATGGTACTCTCTATACCACTACAATTTCTGCATCAAATTATGTTCACGCTTCCAACAAACCAGTCAACAGTTGTTCTGCAAATTTTTTCTTTGTTCTAAATTATTCTCAGGCGATTGTCTGAAGAAACGATTAATATACACTTTAATAAATCTCAAAGGCGGCTAAATAACGGCCATCATACTAGCAACCAAAAAAAACAAATTTTGCAGAATGGCAGCTTAAATATACATATACAATCCATATGGTTTTCCTTTATAATTGTTCTAGCAACATTTTAATTTTATTTGTTGTGAAACTGTAAAATTCCTTAATGCTTGGTGAAATTGGATTGCTGTAGTGCTGTTATGGAATGTTATAAAATTGATAAAGTTGTAAGTATAAGAAGTAAAATAAGTTTACATCCCAGCCCCTGCAATTTAGCTGTATTGCAGGAAGAAAATGAATTTGTCAGCATCTATTCAGGGTGGCTCTGTGGATAAATTAGTTCTCAAATTGTCACCATGCGAAGAGGTGTCTTGCAAGGGTACCGGTAGTCTTCAGAGTGAGGAAATCGGAGCTGTTCCTTCCTCAGCTTGGTCAGGATGGCCCCGCCCTCCCTTTGTAAAAAGACGAGTCGCGAATCTTCCAGCACCTCTCCCATCAAAACACTTTGTTCCCGAACACACCTCCGCACGTCCTGCCTCAGAAGACGGGAATAATGAAAATCAGGATCGCGCCGGTGCTGAAGCTCACCCAGGTAGTTAGAAACACTGGAAGGCTCCTCATAAACACCCATACCTGCACCGTGTCAGTTTTTGGGATGCTGTCCAACTTCCCAATTGCCCTTCGTAGCCAGTGAGCTGCTTCTCGAAGGTCCAGTGCAAAAGGCTCGAATTTCTACAACACAGCAAATCACACCGACCTTCATGAAAAAAAAACCACACTGAAATATCTGTGTTTCATTAGTCACTTTACAGACAGTCTACCCATAATAATGTTTTTTGGCTATTGGCTATTGGTTCCATATCAGTTGCCCTCACAGACATCCAGAATGTTTTGGGCTGCAAATTCTGATATATCTGTTTCACACCTGATAGAACCGAAGCCATTCGCTGTGGCTGTAGAGGAAGGTGCCATCCAGACGTGGCGTCAGCTGGCGCATCTCCACCACCTTTTGCAGGGCCTTCAGAGACGTCACCACCTCCATCTAGCAGGACCCAAAGACACAGTACATACACCCGGTAAGTGAAATCCTAACTTGCTTTGGGGTCCACATGAATGGTGAAGCTGAATGTGAGCCAACCGGCAGTCCAAAGGGCTTTTCCACACTTGGGCTGGTATCCTTCTCCACTAGTATAAGGACGCAGTGGACGATCTGGGAACCATGTTCCTGACACAATAGGCAGAAATGATTCCATTAGTTCATATGTAAATAGATGGAATATTTAGACTCCAAAGAAGCTTGAAAAGTTCACGTTTGTGTTTTGCTTTAAATTTGGCAGTGGGATAAACTAGTATTCTTTAATTCTTCTGTGTAAACCGTGGGGCAGCTGAGCAGGACATTCAGGTGCCTGGGGTTGGACATGGGTTTAAATCCAGCTTGTGTGCCCTCCCTGTGTTTGTGTGAGTTGTCTCCCACAGTCCAAGGATGTGTGTGAGGTGAACCAGTAAATGTGAAATAGCGTTGAATAGCGTTCAATACTTGTTAATAATAATTGCATGCCAGGAAACTGGTATAAACTTGTGAACAGAATGTAGGGCAGCTTAAGTGAGATTCAGTGCCAGAAAAGAGCTGCCCCAGCAAATCTTCTTGGCTTTGAGAAAGGGATGGGTTCCTGCACACGGTGCCCTTCTTCACTGCTCACTCATCTGAATGCTAAACACATGTGGACTGTTTTCGCTGGAAACCTGTAGCATCTGCAGCGCCTTGCAGAATGCTGGAGGTGGAGGTCTGTTCCTGGAATCCATCACTAGTGTTATTCCAAGATCGGCAACCTCCTTCCTGGAAAGAGGCACAAGAAAACATATATCACCTTCCTTGGAACTTCATATTTTATTATATATTATTTAGGTGCTGAGCAGAGGCATTTACTGAAAAACAGCTTCTACAGATAACAATTTGAGTCATTTCTGAAATTCTTTTTTTAAGCCGTAAGGGAGTCAGGGCACAGTTCGTATATCTTCTTCAAGGGCACAGCAGGACTCTCACATGAAATTAAACCTGGAACCTTAGTTCTAAGTGGCATGTTTACCTGCCACCTGCTTTAACAACCTGCCCACCATGTGTTTGCTCATCACCCCTCACCACACAACACATCCACAGATGAAAACTCTCTTTAACTGATGAAACAAAAGAGGTGTGAAGGTTTTTGCTGTCTAGGCAGAGTTTGCCTTTGTCTTTGTATGTAACAGACAAAACCTCTCTATTCCCACAACAAGCCTCCCCGTGGCCAAAGCACAAAGTTCTTTATCCACCCAAATTAAAACAATATAAAACTAAGTACTGAAACTCTGCACTTTTAAAGAAATTATCAAAAATGAGCTTCCTGCCACGTTTCTTCAAAGAGCAGCACAGCAGTCACAACTGAGGCCATTATGTTATGTACTTATTCATCCACAAACTAATAAGATGTAAGGAAGTGTCAGTCTCAATCTGCATTTGTCCTTACAAAGCAAACAATTTCAACAAACATCTCAATCACGCAGTTGAAGGTTAAATATACGACTGCATGGCATTGCTTCTCAAATTTGGTTAACAAAGAGACATCATGCACATTTGTGTTTTTATTCGATATTTTACACATGAGCTGACTGTTACAAGTTGCGCTCCTGTATGCATGATGTAGTGCAACAAAGCACAGAGCTTCTCTGAAACGAGAAGAACAAATGGATGGACCAAGAAAATGTATTAAAATGACCTGTCTGCCCCCTTGTGGTGAAGTATTATACGTCATTTTAACATGTAATACAGTACTGTGCAAAAGTCTTAGGCACCTGTGGGAAAAATGCTATAAAGCGAGGATGGTTCCAAAAATAATGCCATGAATACTTATTAATCAATAAACCTTCTAAAAAGTGCAGTAGACAAAAAAACCTCAATCAAATCAGTATTTGGTGGAACCACCCTTTGCCTTTAAAACAGCATCAATTCTCTTATGCAAACTTGCATGCAGTTTAAGGTAGAGGTTGGTAGGTTCTTCCAAACATTTTGAGGAACTGGCCACAGTTCTTCTGCAGACTTTGACTGTGTCTGCATGTTCTCCCAGACTGACTTGATCATGTTGAGATCAGGGCTCTGTGGGGACCATACCATCTGTTGCAGGATTCCTTCTTTTTGCTGAAGATAGTTCTGTGTGACTGAGACTGGGTGTTTGAGGTCATTCTCAGGCTGCAGAATGAATTTGGGACCAATGAGAAACCTCCCTGATGGTAGATAAGACTCCACCTGTACTTCTCAACAGACATTGAAGTTGCATGCCTAAGACTTTTGCACAGTACTGTACAGCACTGAGGGCTTCTCTTAAAATAGGTTCTCATAAATCGGAGCTTGTATTAAAATGCACAAAGTTTCAAACTATTCAGGAGAAAAACTATGTACACTGCAAAAATGTTCCTATTCAACTATTTACAATCCCACGCAGAAACAGATTTTTTGATATGATGATGTTTATGATTTTCCATAAACATATTGAAACATATTGTATGGTGGACGATTTTGTTTTTGTTTTTAACTAATATTAATATTTGCTCGCCTGATCGTACTGTGTATTACAGGCACACTCAGTGACTTCAGGTGGGACGGCAAATGGACGCTTTTATTGCAGGCCATTCACTGTCTGACGGTGGGCGACGGTCTAACAGGGCACCTGAGGACGGAGTGGTAGTAGAGCAGCAGGTTGTAGAGTTCGCTGCTGGAGCACAGGGGGGTCCTCCAGCCTTGGTGGCCCCCGTAAAGCTCCACCACCGCTCTGCCAGTGCAGTCCCGGCTGCCTGAAGGACACAAGGGTGACAGGAGCTTGGACACAGACTTTATTCATTTAATATGGTGGAAATTGTATGTTAATTTAAATGAAATATTCATGAATATTTATATCCTAGGTAGAAATGCAGATTAGACATTTAAAGATGCATATAAAAAACATATAATACTGCAGCCCTGCAAATAGCACCATTTGTCAGTGAAAATGCTGAGAATAATTTATGATTGTACAAACCAACAAACAACTACAGGTCCATTACCTGGGAGACAAGCGAGTCCCAGCTGAAGCAGAGAGCTGCAGAGTTTGTGGGAACCTCTGGAGGAGCAGGAGGGAGCCTGACATGTGAAGCTTTTCACAGCCTGACTGCTGTTTCTGTGTCCACCATGACGATGCCACGGGGTCGCTGGCTGAGGTGGACGTGCTTGGATGACACGTCGAAAAAAACGGGCAGGACATTATGTTGCGTGTTATTATGTTGCAAACACCTCTGTGTTAGAAGTTAGAAAGCGGAGCTTTTTGCCACATCAGTGAATCGCTGTATAAGGAGCAACTTCTGTTTGTCTGCTTACTTGTTTGTTTGTTTGTTTGTTCTTTATATAAGACTTTGTTTTTGAAGCCACAGACTTGAAATGCGACACACTGGTACTTCTCACCCTAAGTGAGGTTTCTGCATATTTAACTTCATTAAAGTCCAGAAAGGCCACATCCTATTTAAAAAAAATGTTTTCTGTCAATGCTTAGAAAAGCAGGAGTAGTGATGTCACACAGCATATTGTAATGTCACAATGCAATATGGAAAAAAACCGCACTTAAATTAATGTTAAACTTTGTCCCCCCGCAGAATTCAGCAAGGAGTTAACTGACTAACCACTAAACTCTGACTAGTCTCATTGTGAGGAAGACTGTGGCTGACAGGCAGCGACAGCGAATGAAATGGACAGAAGACATCAGCTGACAGTGAGGGGGCCTCACTACTGGGTTTCGGTAAAACTAGCCGTTTGTTTTAAGGAGCATGTTAAAGCAATTAAATATAAAACATGTAAAAAGTAATGAAGAGAGAGGTTGAAGTGTATTATTTCTTTACAAATGAAACAAAAAAGTTTCAATGCCTAAACTACTGTGGAAAACACAGTTTTTCCAGGAATTTAATGTAACCATGAATGTAACCACGCAGGGGGCATCATGCCTCATGCCTTGCGGTTCCGGAATAGTCCAGGACCACCACAGCCCCGAATGTATCTACTGGGATTTCAAAGCTGGTTAATAAGAAGTATTGTTCAATGTTTAACAGATAAAGAAAAGCAGTACACATATATGTTTTTACGTATGTCTGTTGTTTTGTTTTCACCCGAAACTGTTCAGTTCATCGGGGATTTGGAGAATGGACTGTGGTTCTATATACTTTTCTCCTGACGTGTTTTGTTTCTGTAAATCTGCATACGTGTTCATTCACAAGTTAACATCTGATAAACTAATTTTAATAACATGGCGCAAACTCTCTTTTCATCAGTGCTATCAGATTTTCACACCTTCCTAGACACCATGATCTACTTTGTTTTTACCAAATAAATATCAGACCTGATGCTGTAGCTTTTTGCCTTAAAGCCTGATTTAAACTGTGTCCCAAAGAGAGAAAAGCACAACTTGGCCGTGTTCTTTATCTACAGCCGGTCTGTTAGAAGAATCCACAAGGAACCTCATGGAACCCTGTATTGTCCAGATTATAAAGGATCTTTTCGAACGATAAACAGGGTCTCCAATTAGAAATTTGACAACTTTAGAAATATTTCTAATTAATTTATTTTTTCCTCGTGCTGCTATGATGATGTAAGATGAGTAATAAATGAAACATAGAAGCCTTGAAGTGCAAAGTGAACCATGAGCTGTTCCTAAAGAGCTAGCACTGCCTAGTAACTGTTGCAGAGGGATTATTTTTCTATTAAAAAAAATAGTAATTATAATTATAACAAGTTTGTTGCACATCAGCGAGGTTTTAAGCCGTGTGAGACACACAGACAAAACGCATAAAAACGGCATTTCTCTCACCTTCTTCAGCGTTTCTGCGTCTTTCTAATTTTGGGGATACTAGTCCAAACGTCGTGCCTTTTTTGCTTTCTAATACGCTGAGGATTGGCATAACCTCTGGGCAAACATCACGGTTGCTTCCGACACCAAGTGTTAGTGCTGCTGGGAAATTTCTGGAAGTTTCTACTGCTGTGGTCTGGGAAGGGGGCTGGGCTTCTGAATTTGTACTTCCACTTTTCAAAGGACTGTGGCTTTGCATTTCTCCAGGGTGGTGGTTCTGAGCAAGCAGTTGTGGCTCTCTGTCAGAACCTGGCTTCTTGCTGGTGCTGCACGGGTCTGGCACTGACACCTTGCTCCCAAAGATGACGGGGTTCTGCAACGCTGCCATATATGATTCCCGGTGCCGACCCTTTCCCCCATGTATTCTGGAGTCCTGACCCACCTTCCTCCAGGAGCAGGGTGTGCACAGCTCCTTTGAGAACCTGACACCCCGCATGTGAGCTGAGGGGTCTCCAGGAAGAGGAACAGTCTGTCTGATGGAGCTAAAGCCACAGTGTTGGGACTGAGTCCTTGTCCTGCCCAGTGCTAGAGCCTTTTTCTCCTCATTGAACTCCACCAGATCGACATAGTCTCCCTCCAGCTCGTGGGCCTTATAGTTGTCCCAGGAGCTTGGTGACACTTGGCCAACTGGCTTCGCTGCCTGTGCGTCCTGGTGCTCGTTGGCAACCCTGGAACCGCTGGTGTCCACGAGCCGCACGGAGACAGCAATGCCGTCCTTTGCAGGCAAGATCCTTGTCTCCACAGAGAAGGGACTGAGAGGAGGCTGGGGACCTCGCTCACGGCACTCCTTGACAGCAGTGCTAGTGGCCATAGTCTTTGGCTTGTCTACAAACTCCGGTTTTGCCACCTGCACCCACGGCACTTTCACGATGCCGTCATCGGTGCATAGGACACAGCGGCGCAGTGGCACTCCATGGCGGCCTTTATTGACACCCCTCAGCCACTCCTCAGTGAAAATGCTGGTGTACAAGGTCTCGGGCACAGCTGTTACCTCCACCTCCTGCCGGCCCCCCAGCGGGCTCTTCAGGACAATACGGGCAGCCTGGTTGGCAAAGGGCTCCACCTGCAGATAGAAGTCACCCGGGTGCAGGAGCAGGGGGTCAATGGGCGCTAACTGAACGACCACCTGCTCCCGGAGGCACAGCGGCCAGCCCTCGCAGCGGAACAGCCTATCACAGTACTCCACCTAAGGGCCAGAAATGGGAGGTGAATTGTGATTCCGTACATCTTCTACATATAATAACCAAGTATTGCGCATTAATAATGAGGTTAAGCCTAAAAACAAGACACATACACTGAAGGTATTATTTAGAAAACAAATGAAGGACTGAAGTAGGGGTGAGCAGGGAAGTAAAATACTCCTCAGGCCGGAAAGGTTAAAGAGGAAGAAGGTTTAACATGTTTGTTTTTGTACATTACAGAAACCACAGGATGGATTTCATTCATGTTTAACAAAAATTCCTGCAGGACGGAGCGGGGCCCACTCACACAGGCCGCCTGCCGCACGGTCTCAAGGAGGCGCTTGGCAGGGATGAGGAAATGAAGCAGGCAGCGGAGCGCGTCACCCTTGTATTGCTCCTCAATGACCTGGAAAAGTTGGCTGAGGACCGTGGGGGCTGTGGCTTCGAACGGGGGGTACAGGGCAGACAGGGCACTCTGGATGGAAGAGTCCAGGGAGGGTGAGTTCTGAAGAGGCAGAGCAAAGAACCTGGGTTTTCACCACTCAAAGGATGTGTGTGGAGGAGTGTTGTGTAAATGTTGTGGCTGCGTCAGAAACGGTTGTCAGCAAAACTGATTCTGTCTCTCTTGGTGTGAGAAAACTAAAACTGTAAGTCAGAGAGAACTTTCAGGTACTGCAGAGCGTCTATTTTTGCCAGATGTTGTAAAATCCACGGAATATATACTTCTGCACTGGATGAATGTCACTTTTTCATAGTCTAATGCTGGTAAATTTCAGATGAATTGCTGTATCTGTGGCATCCTCAGCATGAAGAACCCGTGCTACCCACCAGATGCTCTTACTTGGAGTCAGCCAGAGGATTCCAGCACATTCTGCCTACACTTTACCAGTCAATCCATCTATTACCCAAAGTCTTGCAGAATCTCAAACAGCAACTTGCCACAGACTACTAGAGTTCACACTGGCCTGTTTGCTGCCTCTTCGTTCCTGCCTTCAGGTGTCCTGCTCCCTTTTCCTGCTTCTTCTCCCAGAGCTCCATTTCCAGCATTTCCAAGTTCCTGTTCCTTCTCATTTCAAGTTCCCCCTAGAATTGCACCCCAGAGTCTGTAGATCTTCGTACTGAAGTCTTCATCTCTTTGTGGCACTAAAGCCTCACACCTTTGCACCTACTACACCTTTGGCTCCCTGTGATCAGGCCAGTATCATTGACAAGTGCTTTTAAAATGCTTAAACTGTCAATAATAATAATAATAATAATAATAATAATAATAATAACGTTACGTAGTTGCCACCTTTGTTTAAGGACAACTGCAATCACAGATGAGTACAATAGTCAAAAATAATGCTCAAATAAATGTGTGAATTTTGCTTTATAAAATAGTAAAGAAGTCATCCAAAAATAAATGCAATTCAAAATTAGAAAAAACAGGAGAGAAGCAACCAGGAATCAACAGACTCATTTTCGGACCTCTTGTGCCACCTAGCAGCTCAACATGGAAGAACACAGGTGGTCTTAGGGGTAGGAGTGATCAGGTCATGTGTGTACGCATGAATGTATGTACGTACTTTCTATCTAATGTGTTTCGCATTAAATATCCATCAAAGAATATGTGAAGACAAATGAGAAAGGTTGACTAGATAAATCCCAAAACTAAAACTATCTTTAAAGAGTCTGTACAGTTTTAGAAATGCACAGTCTTAAGTATGAAATACATAATATTTTAATAGTTAAATGTTCATGATCAGCAAAGGTCCGGATCAGGTATGGTTTCCATTTCTGAGAAAATAGCTCACTTTCGATTACTGCAAAAATGTGTCCGTGCATCTCAGTCCAAAAAGCCGACACAACAATCACTGAGCTCTGGAAGTAAGCATTACAACCGCAACTCTAGGTTCAGTTTAGCTTTTTTTATATGATTTCCCCCTGACGACAACCCTGGTCACGATAGTGCCCTCACCCCCCACGCGCGCGCACACACACACACACACACACACACACACACACACACACACACACACACACACACACACACACACAGTACAACAGTGGTGCTGGCAGACATCAAATACAAATGTACATATGCAAATATACATCCCTTTCGTTCTTCTGTTTCTGTTTGTCATGGGAACAGAACTAATGATCCTGAAACATGAACCAGATGAACAAAACAGAAATGATGCTCATTTTCATTTGGTGGAGAACCTTGTTAGTTATTCTTTATTTAATTACCCTGGATGTCCTGCCACTGAACTCCGGAACTTATAACTCAACAATAAGGGCATAAATAAAAGCTCTCAGCAGTGAGCTTTGTAATCTTCAGGCTATGGTGCGGATATTGGAGTTCTTCCATATTTTACAATAAGAGGAGATTAATAAAGCCATGGCAATTTCAAAGGAATTAAATGAAAGGGCATAATTCAAAATTAAAAATGATCCTATGATTTATTATCTCTCTCCTATTTTTGGGGAGGAAGGGCAATAAAGTAGAAGGGATTTTTCAGTTTATATATAGCCTTCTGTAAAACCTGAGGTTCATTTCCATTTCAAACACAGAAATAGAAAAAAAAATATTTATCTTCAAGGTATCACAGACCTCAAAACTAGGATAAGTACAAAAATCATGATGAATTGAATCATGATGTTGATGATAGATAGATAGATAGATAGATAGATAGATAGATAGATAGATAGATAGATAGATAGATACACTTGTACTTGCAGTGTGGATGCTGTCACACATCACCTCCACACGATCTAGCAAAGTGACAGAAAAAAGCAGAATGTCTGCACTGTGTGTGCATGGTCCCTAACCGTGACATGTTCAGCATCGCGCCCCCCACTCTTTACAAGTGCAGTAAGCCCACCGCACCACTGCTGATTTCCTTATGTTCTCATAGACAGGGCACAGAACCTCCACTGGCTAAACAGACAGCGGGCAACCCCTATAGACCCAAACTCCAACCGCTGTCACAGTCGCTTCCAGCAGCACGATCCAGTCAACTGATAGTAGAACCAAAACCACTCGGCAGCCCCTTGCAATCGTTATGAGCAGAACGAACAAAGCAAAGTCCACAAAAGTAGCTGCATGAGAACCACTGAAAGACGCAAATAACAAAACCCAATAGAGCAAAAATGTAAAGGTAAAGTATGAGAGTTTGGAGCAAACTACAATCAGACATCCTTCCCTGAGTGCTGAAAAAAATACAAGAATAAAGCAAAACATACTAAACTACTAAACATCAAAACTACAACAAAACAACCCTCAAGACTAGAGAAAACCGGAGAAAGCATGAAACGGCACGAAAAACACTCTGCAAAGGGGTTCTCAGGCAAAACCTGATCATTTCTAATGGCAGTAATATATTTTCCTCCAAGGAGAGTCGGTCTTAAGCATCAACTTTCTGCAAGGAATGTCCGCAATCGCGCGAATGATTACTGACGCCAAAAACTTGTTGAAATGTGCTGTGACTCATTAAAGGGTTTTTCTTTTCCACCACCCCTTTCACCGCAGCTATTTTTTAGCATTCAGTGGGAAGTCAATGGGACCACAAAGCCATAGGGAAAGCAGACTTTCACACGTACATTTCCACGTGTGAAAATGAAGTAGGGCGCAAACTCCGAGTAGCGGGTACAGCCGAATGCACGGACACCTAATATGTGTCGTGCAGATATCTGTGGGTAGCTCCTTTTTCAGCATTTTAATGTAGGACTAGGTTGACCAGCACCTCAGATGGACTTCCTGCCATACTTGAGGGAATGTTTTTAAGGGCATGAATAGATTCCGCAAGGGAAAGAGACACAATTCAAAGATACATCTCAACACCTTTACAAGCTCCTTTAAAAGTTTGCAGAGTTTATTTTTTCTCTTCCTCGTAGTGCCCTAAAGCCCCCTTCCGACGGCTCTAAAGCCCCAGTCCAGCACACTAATGGTTCATTTCTCAGTCTCCAGATCCAAGAGCTGATAAGCTGTTGGAGGTTCAAAGCTTTGATGATAAAGTCGGTGTCCCGCCACCCTAAAGGAGCAGTTTGTGAAGGCTGAGCCTATTGTTGTATTAAAATCACACTAGTACTCATTCAGTCTAATGTCTTTAGTCGAACCTGATTTCAGTCCTTGATTTCAATGAAAACTGTAGGTTCTCCAACCTGATGCCCAAGCCCTCGTCCCCCTGAGGGAAACCACTGACTGTCTGCATCGACAAGTTGAAAAAGCTGCGTTTGGCAGATGGAATGCAGACAAGTGTCAGAGAGAGTGACCCGTTGCGCCGCATTAACCCTGCCTTTGTACTGGAGCGCTAATGGAAGCAGAAAGGCTGGGCGAATGCAGATGACATCATCGCGGCACTGTCGGAACCTGTTACTGCTCGGATGAGGCACTCGGGTGCGGAGTCAGTGAGGCTGTCAACGCACACGTCCATCTGCCAGAAGCGTGGTGAAGGTCGACTTATCGGACTGCTCGGAAACCTGTCTTTCTTGCAACGCTGCTCTCAAAACGTGCTTTTGGTTTCTTCACAGGGACCTGGCGATTGGAAGACAGTCTTGGCTGTTCCTTTCTCGACGTTTGCACTGACACAAAATGCTTATGACCCACATTGGACTCTGGACCATGTGCCTGCTTTTGATCTCCGGTACAGAGGAACATCCAGGCATCACAGTTCTCGAATCCGCTGTTCTTGTTTATGTCTTTTCCCATTATTCCTCTTCAGCTCTGATGATTTGATGCAGTCACCTAGAAAGAAGCTACATCAGAATTCTTTGACACCAAGTCATCGGCCAAATAGTAGCTCTACCACCGAGTCTTTGATGTCACCTTCTGCAACCATGATTATGAGAGAGGAAAACAAAATGCTTATAATTACAAGATGTTTACATGTCGTATAAATGTGGTGAAGTGCTCTGTGCTCCTTCCTCTATTGAAAATTGCTCTACATTCATCATTCTTATTATCATTTATGATTCTTTCCCTATTTTTCTACTGTTCTGTTCTGTGCACCATGGCTCTGAGGACCTTCATTCTATCCTCTCTTGTATACCTGGTTTATAATGGCCTTTCACAGTAAACAAGCCTTGAAGGTCTTATACTCTTCAGTATAACAGGATTTCTTATCTATCTTTTTGCTCACGACCGTCAAATTAACAGACAGCAAACGAGAGAATCTCAGCTCAAAGTACGGGGCTGGAGATGCCCCCTCCCTATTCCCATCATCCTCTTCCTTCCTGTCTTGCTTCTCTTTGTTTGCTCACCGCTGAGGTCCTGTCTGCAGGACTGTGCTGTGTTTGTCTCCGGAGCTCTCATAAGCCTGGTCCCGGGGTCTTAAGCAGCCCGTTAGAGATCCTTAACCTGTCGCTCAATGGGGAGACCCTCTGAATGGAGAAAGAGCATCCATTCTGTCCCTTAACTCTTTCAGGTTTTTAAAATAATTCATTTCAGCTCACAGAAGAATGCGTACAAGGCAATGAACAAGGTCCTCCAAAAATATGCGTCACCTTTAGTGTTACCAAATAATGAATGCACACTTTTTCCAAGTCCTCAGGCCTCTCCTGAAAGAATTAAGAAAGGTTGTCCCCCATTTTGAAGACTAATGCCACATTTCCAGATACACAGACAATAGAGTGAACATGTGCCGTCACACTGAGCCCCAGTGATAAAACTGAAATATGGTGCATCATGCCTAAGGCTCTTTGAAATGTTCTGTTTCTGTATCTTAATTGGTTGTCAGAGCAATTTTAAATGAATACAACAGTACAGTATCTTATCGCCCCCGATAACTGAGAGCAAACAATTGAGTCATGTGAGAACCATTCAAGCTCAGGGGCAATTTAATGCCCCCCATCAGGATGTTTTTGTGTGCATTGTGCTTTCTGACAGCCGCTCATGAATGGGCAGGCTGTAGAAATGGGTATCTGTGCTTTTCACTCCCAATGTCCACTGCTTTTCCTGCCTCAAAAACCCCAGATCAGATCCAACCTGCTCTTTGGTGGACAGCAGCACATGGTAACAACAGCTGGCCCACGGAGAGATGCACAGCCCAGGTGCAATGGGGAAATTCTGAGGTCTGTCACATACCTCAGGCTCACGTTCTCCTGCTAATTCATTTGTATTTTTCTTTGTGGGCGCCAACAAATAAGAAAATATAGCCTCAGTCTCCATTTGCATGTTTCCATAGTTTGTCCTCTGTGGTGGTCACGCTGCTATGGGTCTGCAGATCCACCAATTTTTGTAGAGTTAGTAGCTGTAGAGTTAACTGCCACAAAATAAAAAAAAAAAATTTAGAAGACAAGCACGTTTTGATGTTCGTAAAAATTCTTCCTGGAAACAGAGGCTAACAGAATATTGGTTAATACTGTTGAGTTGCCATCTGCTGACAAGTAGCTTTATAATCAGTGGAACAGCTACTAACCACCCTACTAACTAACCACCCTACTAACTAACCACCCTACTATGGAACGTGTTATGCTTGTTGTAAATATTCTGTTCCACAGAGCAAACAGGTGATCGGCTCTATGAAACTGCAAAAATGTCCTTAAGTCTAGAACAGTCAGCAAGGAGCTCAAATGTGGGAAACATTCGATTTAACCACATAAATTCCCTATTTTAACGCAGACCTTCTGTTTAAACGCTAGTCATATTCTAATTTTTTTTTTTTAAATCTTGTGAAATCACATTGAGAAAAGGAAGTTAAAATTACTCAGCAGAGCGGCTCTGCATGTGTGTTTGTGGTTGCAGACTAACTTTGATTTATACTCAACCACTCTATTGCCATTCCTGGAAACAGAGATATTGTAATCTGCACAGAACAGACAATATTACTCTAGTGTGAAACAAAAGCAGGCCAAATGTAAGCTTCCATTATACTGACCAGTACCAGATGGTAACCCTCACCCCTGCAAAGTGTATATTAACCACAGCGATGAAGTGACCGAATTAATAACAAGAAATTAGTGTATCATGTATAAAATCGTAATGTATTAAAAAACAAGCTTCAAATGGTCTGAGAAGGATGGTATTAAAAATAGCTTACTTAGCAAACAATGTTGTGATGCAGTCCTTAAAAGACATATATAATATGTATAATAGTGTATAGTGTATAGTATAGTGTATAGTATACAGTATATAGTGTATAGTATAATGTGTAATATATATTTTTATAACCGGTAAAAGGCAGCTTTTCTTTGCAGAATTCTTTGCAGAATATTATTAGGGTTCAGAAAAGACAACTTTGTGTGTAAATTATGGGAACAACAATAATGACAGCTTTAGCAAAATGGATAAAAACTGGCTGGTTCCTTAAGAGTGCAGAGGTTTGAACATCAGGAATGGGTTGTGCTCTCAAACCTTACAGCAAGGCATCTATATAAACTTACAGCTGCATAAATTATTGTTCTACACCATAAGTTTGTACTTGTATGTTGGTCAGTTTGATGAATAAGTAAGAAAGACTTTCAATTAAATTGTCAGAGGATTTTTACCCAGTTAGATCATGTATTGACTTTTTAATTTCAAAAACTGTCAGGCCAAATGATTCCGACAGTTTAAAATAATCGCCACACCACGTCAGTTTCCATCAGTCAGCAGCACGCAACTTTTCTCCTGACTTTTATACTGTTCCTTACAGATATCAGCAACCATGCCGTGCCCTCATCTTTTTGCAGAAATCCTGTATAATTATGTGAAATTACAGACTTGGACCAAATCTCAGCTTCTGAAGTCCTCCGGATGAAAGGACTCGGCTCTCCTCGTGATCAGAGAAAAAAGAGGAAACGTGTGCAGGAGCAGTCACCATAGAGGGTCTGAACGTCTTTAGAAGTTAACTAAACTACAAGGGGGAGGCTTTTTTCCCCCCAGATCACTGAGTAGATGATTCACATTGTATTTACAATGCAAAAGGAGACTGTTGTGGTCTGTTGACATGGCAACTCCTTCACCACCTGCATGAGTATGGGTGCATTCGCCTCTATCCTGTCAGCAAAGTGCTGAACCATGCGAGTACCTCTCCCTGAACCATCTGCGGCAAAACAGAGTAACGCTTCCTGGGCTCCACATAATACAAGACGTAAGACATGGCCTAAGGTGCTGGTCCAAAAACTTCTATATCGGCAAAAAGTTTTGTTATTGGGAAGCTTGTAAGTTGGAGGCTGACTGTTTTCAGTAGTTTTGACATCTAACGTCTTCCAGATAAATGTATCTGAAATGTTTTTCAGTTATTTAGGAATCTCCTTCTTTTAGGAAAAAAAACCAGTTTGTTAAAAATGACAGTGTTCATCAATACTCCACCTGACACTCATCTTACCTTCATGTTCCCTATTTCAGAACCACCCATGGCTGCGTTTCGCTATGTTTCAGACACCCGAAAAAGTCTCTCCTTTGCCGAGCAAGGATAGGACTAAAGAGCAACTATTGAGAATCCCTGCTAAAAATACTCTGAAACTGAAAGATGAACATAAACAAGTAGGTACCATCTTTCTTAAAACGTCTTGACTATCCAGCTGAGACACGACGTCCTCTGTCTCATTTTCCTGTTGTAATCCAGACTGGAAAAGTCCTCCTTACTGGTCCTTTGGTACCTTCAGCTGCAGTTTAATCTTTAAATAGTTTAGAGTAACCAGGGCAGCTCTCATTCTTCCCAAGGTGTCCAGAAGTTCAACAGCAAGTGTCGAATTTCCGCTCGCTTGCTTCTCGATATTTTAGTGCACTGTGTTATTTGACCAGTGACCGGAGAGCGGACAGAATTTGTCAGATGGGTAGAGTCTGAAATGGGGTGGAGAAAATAGTTCCCTTTGAGAAGGAAATCCCCCTCTGGTCTTTCTTCCACTGTCTCTCTCTCTCTCTCTCTCTCTCTCTCTCTCACACACACACACACACACACACACACACACACACACACACACACACACACACAAGTGCTATTCATCAGTGTGCTTTGAATCACTTCTTTTCACTGAGACACTTCACTCAATTGTGAAAACTGGACAGCAGGGAAGATTGGAAAGATGTTTGTTTCCTTCAGAGTTCACATTTTTAACATTTCCCCCATGTGGGAAGCCAGGTTACACCGTCAATTAGATTATTCCTGTCATTGCTGTCAAAGTGAGGTCAAAGAAACCGTGAATCACATACCCATTCGTGGTACTAGAAATGTTACCGAAGGAGACAGACGTCTACCGACACAGATTCTGTTTGCACGCTTTTGTTTACAGAGGTGGAATTTTGAATTATCTAAAACTAACAGAGCCAGTTTAAAACCCACGAATAAAATTGCTCTAGTTTATCAGTCTCCAGTTAAAGAGTCCCCAGATTTTTTGTGATGGTATTTAGGGTCACAGCAGACAAACATTTACCATCTTCTCCACCCTAATACTTCCTTTTGTGTTTGGAAGGTGACCCCTTTGTTTCAGAACAACTGAGACACATCAGAGAGGCCCTAATCCCCCCAGGTGGCTCAATTCTAGAGAGTGTCTGACCCTTGGGGGGTCTGCATTGCAGTGGGAATTAGAAATGGGGTCTCTTTTATTTCACTCTTTCAGCTCATAGGTCAGGGCAGACAAACAAACCCTCCAGGCCAGGTTTATACAAGAACCTTACGAATGCTGTCCGTCTCGTCCCACAGTCCTCTTTTCTGCAGTGCAAGAGAAGGTGCTGAATAGAAAGCTGGAAAGAATGTTACAGAACACCAAGACCTGTACTTACAAAAATAAAAACCAGGCATTAATGGCTGCTATTAGCCTTTTGATATAAACCATGGAGAAGTATTTGAGGAACCCCCCCAAAATCCTAATGCCTCAAGAGAACATCTCCGTAATCCTGCACTACTGACCACTGCCCTCACCTGGAGGTGACGACAGATACTCTTATAGTCATGTGAAATTACACTTAAAAACAGCAGACATACATTACCTGCATATACAGTACTTTACCTGTACACACCTGTATTTAAAGGACTTTGGAAGTTTACTGCTGGTGCCCTTTCGACAGTCAAAATGTGTCCAATGTGTCCACTACCATTTTGAATGCATCCACTCAAAGGCAGAACGGTTCTAAAAATACAAATTTGAATAACTTTATGTTATAGAGGTAGCATTTTTAGTCTCTTTCTGTCCTTTTTGGGCCAACAGTTTTAGGAGGCTGCACCTGGAGACGGCCCGCAAAAATTCCAAATCGTTTTACTTAAAAGACAAAGGGGGAAGGGGGCACAGCAGTATTCTTTCAGGTGACCCTCAATTCCTCACTCAGACCCTTTTGGTCAATGTGCTTTTATAACATTTGATTTAGAAGTAAAGCGACATTTCAATTGCTACAACTTCCCAGAAGGGCCCTGCTTAAAGTCTGCAGTGTTAATGTAAACGATTGCATGTTTTTATTTCACAATTTAGCTGATGCATTTAGCAAGAGCTATTTATATTTCAGCCCATTTGTACAACTAGATGCAGAGGCCACGATAATAGAGCACCTCCTAGTATTTCTTCCATGTCTTTATTCACTGTATTACCTCTTATCATTTATCTACAGACGATTCACCTGTTGAAGCAGAACTGATGAATATATATATATATATATATATATAGAGAGAGAGAGAGAGAGAGAGAGAGAGAGAGAACGAGAGAGAGCACAGCATGACATTTCCATAAATTTAGTATAACATTAAGCAGAACAATCGTCTCTAGGTTGCGTATTATTTTTGCAGCAGTACTTGATATAAAAGGGCAAAATGCCTTAATAAGTAGCAACAAGGGTCAAGTGCTGCCTGTAAAAAGTTAAGGAAAAACATGTTTTTCTCTAAAGTGAATTACACTGCTAACCTGCATATGATTATTTACCTATTTATACAACTGGGAACTTTGTAAACTGGTGCAATTTGATATTGTACCTTGTTCAGGTCTACTACAGGAGGAAATAGGATTCAAATCTGCCACCTTCAAGTTCAAACATGACAAAAAAGTGACGTGAGAAATGTCCGTCAAACCAAACTCTCCATTAATCTCGACTTCATTCGAGTTTTTTTTTTGTTTTGCCTTTTTCTGAAGATGGGTTTTGTGGGTTGAGATTACAGCTTGTAGTGTTTTTTTTTTGCTTTGCTAATTTTTAACTGTCTCTCCAGATTCGGGAAAATTGCTGAGGACTGGATCGGCCTCCACCGATACAGATTCTCCATTTCCAACATTGACGGTGTCTACCGGTTGTAGACGCACCTTACGCTGGCTCATCGTCGCACACTGGAAATCCCAGAAGGGGTGGGCATCCGCTGGCACTTAGAACCCCCAACCACTGTTCATTTTCCTCTTTAGTTTGGGATTTCTTTGTTTTCCTCTCCTCAGTAGCCAGCTAGTTTACATTATAAACTGGTTCTATCTATACTCTTATTTATATACAGTACTGTGCAAAAGTCTTAGGCATGCAACTTCAGTGTCTGTTGAGAAGTACAGGTAGATTCTTATCTACCATCAGGGAGGTTTCTCATTGGTCCCAAATTCATTCTGCAGCCTGAGAATGACCTCAAACACCCAATCTCAGTCACACAGAACTATCTTCAGCAAAAAGAAGGAATCCTGCAACAGATGGTATGGTCCCCACAGAGCCCTGATCTCAACATGATCAAGTCAGTCTAGGAGGACATGCAGAGACAGTCAAATTCTGCAGAAGAACTGTGGCCAGTTCCTCAAAATGTTTGGAAGAACCTACCAACCTCTACCTTAAACTGCATGCAAGTTTGCATAAGAGAATTGATGCTGTTTTAAAGGCAAAGGGTGGTCCCACCAAATACTGATTTGATTGAGGTTTTTTATGTCTACTGCACTTTTTAGAAGGTTTATTGACTAATAAGTATTTATGGCATTATTTCTGGAACCATCCTCGCTTTATAGCATTTTTCCCACAGGTGCCTAAGACTTTTGCACAGTACTGTACGTTTGTTTTCTTTCTTCATTGTGTCACTCTATGTGCCTGGTTGTTATTGTTCTGTGTCCCTTTGTTGAGAAGATCGTTTTATAAAAACAAAATTGAATTGAACTGAATCTAAAGTACAATAGGATGCTTTTTAATGTATAAAGCGTATTGATGTTCTCTGCTTAACATGAGAGCACAACTGCACCAGAAACACAGGGTATCCATACTGGATATATGGTGACGTTCAAAAGGCCTGTTTGGCAAAATCATGTAACTTGTTTAAGTGGAGTCAGAGGTTTACAGAGAAGGAGGGTCTTAAACCACTTTGAGCAGCAGCCACCAGAGACAAACAGCTCACAGCTACCCAGACAACAGCCCAGAGGAGACCAGCTTGTTGCCAGCTTCTGGGTCCTTATTTATAGCCAGTTAAAGAGCCCATCACTCCACCATACAAGTGAGACACTTGGGATAGACAGCGACAGTTGGACAGAGGGAGGCAGAGAGAGGTAACTGAGCTTCATCACACTCCCCCCCAGACCCCCACCTCATTAAGCCCAGTATGTGGCCCTGCACCTGAAAACATGGGCAGGTACTTCACCTGGCTCCTGTGAGCATGGATCTGTTCACCGTATGAACTGAGACCCGAACTAAGACGAGCACAAATGAGTCCTTATTTTTCCCTGGGTGGTCAGCAAATATTTTTTTATATTTTTTCATGCCTTTTTTAAAGGGCAAAGTCACAAAAAATAATACTTAGAAATACAGGGATATAATATTTACGAGTTCACGACATGGCTTTGACAGCGGGGAAGGGAAACCACTGTATGATTTTCAAGGAGAAACAATGCAATGTAGCTGCACATGTAGTAAGAGAAACATTTTCGTAAAATTCAGCTTTTGAAATGCACATTGTGCCATATATTCATGGGACTGAGGCGGTAAAAACGAATTCCTCTGAACCAAATGCAAAAATATAATCTGCACAGAATAAAAAGGGGAGAGAGACACAATGCATATTGTTTTGTTTGCTTTCCAGGCTGAAATTGACCTTGCTTTGAACTGCACTTCCACTGCAGATTTAGACGGGATGTGCACTGAACACATTTAAAATAAAAAAAGAGTCAATATAATTTAAACATTCAGCCCGGTTTGGGTCTGTGGCTGTATGCTTTTGTAGAGTATTTTTAAGAGGTCTGCATTTACACCAGACATTAGACTAGCATCTAGTAATAGACTGACATCAAAGTTATATTACTGAAGATCTTCATTTAAAACTGTGAGAATCTGGAAAGGAAGAGCATTATTAGAGAAATATGAGAAGTGCTTGTCATATGACCGTAAGATTGCTACCCCACAGCTGAGCGAGATTTTTGAGAGATATTGTGATTTAGTGAGGCCGGGTTTTGTCTCTGTGTCACTTTTAGTCACATAACCTCCCCCTGCTTTTCTGCATTACAAAGACCACCTTCTTACAATCAGCACTTTCTTAACGAATAATCATTTTTATGACATTCACCTTATCCATCAAACAGGACTACCGCTCCACCTCGCATGATGACACAGACCATCGGTTTCCTTAGTCAAAGCATACTGAGTCTTAATGCTTGTTTGCATTAAAACGTTATTACTGGTGTTTACGTTCGGCCGCTTCAAAAAATGACTTCGGCACATTTTACTTTAACGCTGGACGTTACAAGACACTATGTGATGCATTTCTTCTTCATCCTAATTAACATAATGGTTTGAGTCATTGCCTTATAATAAGAAGGTCCTTTTTTAATCATAGTGTTGCTCAATCCAGGTACTTAGGCTATATTAATAGTAGTAATATAATATAATTTAATAATATACATTTTGTGAATGGGTACAGGGCCCACAAAATGCTAAAAAGCCCCAACATTGTTAGCAGTTTTGAACAAAGACATTAGCAAAATAAAGGGTAATAATAACCAGCTTCACTGTCCTACACAGTGTTGTCCTTAGTAGTATAACCTTTGTTAGCTATTACTGCTGCCACTATGTGTAGAAGCCCTGGAGGGGGGCAGCCACTGGCACTTGGACCCCAGGGGGCTTATTTTTCTCCCTCACCTGCTAGTTGGGAGTGTTTTTGTTTTCCTCTCCTCAGTTACTGGCAGGTTTACTATATTACACTTATACCCTGTATAGCTGCTCTCATTAACATGTATCTACACCCTCACTATATACCTGCTGTCTGTTCTGTTATCCTAATCTGCTGTTCAGCTCTGAGTCGCTGTGTGAGAAGAAGCCTCTATAAAAATAAATTGAATTGAATTGAATAATCACAACAGAAAAAGCAAAGAAAATCCCTGGCTTCCGTCTAACAGAAGCGGCTTAGAAATACACTTGAATGCAGCCGGCTGTGCGATGCTGTTATGTTATTTCTCAGCTTTACATTAAATTCACGGGCCACACAGCTAATTTACACCTTTGTGGCGGCACATAACAGCCTCTAAGAGTACTAAAAAGAAGTATTATTTAGCTCATGCTTTTATTCAAAGGAGCTGTGCATAATTATAAAAAGCGGCGAATGCACTAAAGGGCAAGATCACTGCAGTGGGGACCACACAGGATTTAACCCAGTAACCTTCAGGTTAGGAATCCAGGTCCTTAACTACTGTCCTACAAACTGCGTATTACACCCTGTATATATGTATGTAATAACTCCTGTTAAGCAGCTCCAAAGCGAGGGAGATGTTGTCAGCAGCCCTCCTACAGGAGAAGACACCATCTCAGCCTCTTTCTCTGATGGCTTGATACAGATTCTTGGTCCTGGGTTTCATCCGAGCTGTCAGACGTGAGAGGGGCATATTTTCTGGTTTCCATTTAAAGCACCTGAAGGCCCTTCCTACCATCCCTGCTGAACTGACCGGTCGCTAGCAGCTGAACAAAATCCATTTGGTGTCTTGTCACGCGTGAACCCTGCAAAGACAGAAAGCCACAGTGTGCTGGTTTTCTGTCCTGCAGACGTGGGGTCAGAAGGAAACGCAAAGCCTTCCTGGTCCATAGAAATAAATGCGATTCTCCAGAAAATAAACCTGAAATGAGGGAAGCCTTTTTCCATGGAAATTGTCCTAAAACAGTATTTCATACTGCAGTTGGTGAAATTAATATGTCTGTTTATCAATGAAAAGGTTGAATGTCCACAATCTTTCTGACGTTTTTTTTAAATAGCTTGTATAACCTCATTTTTTCTATTTACCTTTTTATTAAATCACGTTTAACTGCCATGTTAGTTGCAATTACTGAGATTACAAAGTAAAAAGCAAAACATATATTTTAAATGCCTAAACGAAAGCCAAAGAAAAAAGCAGCTCTCTGGCATCGTAAGAGATTTGACATAACCAGTATCAAGATAAAAATGAAAAAGATTTAGAAAAAAAATGTTTTAAAAATCAAAATGTAGATTATATACAGGAGATAAATTTGAAGTTTTCCATTTCAAATACAGTTGCTGAAAACATACCTTTTACAGGGATCTCCCAGAAATGTGTTGGCGATGCGGTTTGGATCAGCGTTCCACTTTACCCTGGTGAAGCCTCTCCTGACGTATAAATACCATGGTACAGAGGTACAGAGCACTGACATGTACCCTGGTAAGACTGTGTCAGCTCACTTATTGATCAGAGAGCCAAGAAAGGGCTGCAAGTCTGGGGTTAAGCCAGAGGTGGTGACCCCCCATGGAGCCTATTTTCAGAAGACCATCTGGGATGTGTGACACTGGGTGGGTCCTGCTTCCCGACTCAGCGCCTCCTGAACTGTGGACAAATAGCCTTTCATAAAATGTTTTTTACAATAACTTATTCTTTTCATGTACCACTGCAGTAATAATAATAATAATAATAATAATAATAGACATCAGGCTATTAAAACTATGTACACCCTGGATTGGATGCCAGTAAATTTTGTGGTGTAGAAATAACAACTATATTGATAGTAATGATAATAATAACAGTTGTGTTAAGAATACATGATTATAATTGTATTATGTTGTTTTCGCCACTTGTCTATTTTTATATTTGTTTGTTTGTTTGTTTGTTTGTTTGTTTGTTTTTGGGGTATGGCCACAACCTGCATTTCCGTGTAGACCAGATAGTTTTCACCACATCCCCCCTAAGCCACTGGAAGGTGTAACCAGATTAATTCATTTCTGTTCCACAGTGTTTACAGCTTTCGTCCTGAGTAGCTGAGTGTTACAGATCAATAACAAGATGAGTAACTTTACACATTTATCAGGTAAATGACGCTTCATCACCGAAGAAACTGTATATTTTCATTTTCACTCTGTTTAAAATATTTTTAATTTTAATGCAGTTACAAATGATAAGGTGTTTGTGAGACTGGCATGTTTTTATTTACCGGTAATTTTAAAATATTATACTTTTTACTGGAATTTCAAGTTAATAAAAGATAACAAACAGGCCTGGTGTTTGGGATATGCATTAAAGCAGCTGATAAAATGGAATAAATAAATCAAAGTCTTGCAGCATATTTTTTTATTTATTATAGGGTTATCTAAGGTTTTTGGCCCGTGAATAAATATATGAGTATCTTTATTATTACCATTATACTAACTGCGAAATAATGGCAAGTGAATGACTTGATTTACAGTCAAATAGACTTATTAACAACATTTGTGTTCATAAGGGGAGGACTCCACTCTACTTGTTTTTATTAACTCTAGATTTTTAAAGCTGTGATATCTCCTCCAGATACAATTAAACATTGTTAAAAAAATTGTTAAATTTTGTGAAAGTACAGAAAACGCACAAAAATTGTCTCTAACAGTTTGGCCTGACAAACTGCTGACAAAATGTGCTTGGTTTGCATCTCACTTTTCTGCATTTTAATGGTCAGTGGGAATCAAATGGGAACCAAGTACTGATGATGAAATTGGGAAATAATCTCTTGCAATTGGAAGGTTTTTAATTAGAAACCAGCTCCTGCTGTTAATAAAGGTGATGAAGGTACTTTCCCCAAGTAAATGTAGTGAGAATATTCTTTTGTATACATGAGTAAATTATTGTCAACTTCATTACCTAACACTGTCACCCGGCTCGAGGCATCAAAGTAAACCCCAAAACAGCTTCACTGTTCATCCAGCAGATGGCAGTGTTGCATTTCTAGCGGGTCTATGCAGACTTCGGAGCAGAGAAACTGTTAGAGTAGTTTTTTTTTTCTTACACAGATTTTTGACTGCATTCATTTTTGTTCTAATGTGTTTCGGGAAAAACACACGAATAAATTAGTCCAGTTTCAGTTATTAACTCAGAAACCTGAGGCAGCTGAGGCTCTGGATGAAAGGAGGGTTAATGATGTAGCCTAATTTATGGCTCCTTGCAGATTTAAATGGCCTTCATGAGCAGAGGAGGGTAGAAGTAACCTCTTTTGAATAAATATAGCTCCCCAGTGTCACATGTGCAGGGCAGCACATTCCCACTGCAGTCTCCCACTTGTCACATAGTCTTAAGCTACTGTAAGCTATTTGGGTCAAGGGTCCTAAGAAGGAATTTCTTTCATATTGTTTATTTTTTCCTTTCTTCACTGTTATTTGTATTGTCTTTGTTTCTGCGTTGCTCCTGTTCCTGCTTCTGTTGCTCTTTCTGGTGCTGATGTTTCTGTTGTTAGGGCTGAAGTCAATCTTTAGCTTAATTTTTGAAATGCATGTGTGAGAACTGGCTGAGGGGCTAGAGCAACTCCAGCAGGAGACGGGTTCACAGGTACTCTGTCAGGAGCCTAAAGCACAGCTTTGGAGACCTGATGCCAGGGTCATGGAAAACATGTGTATGTGACAAATAATTCTTAGTTATTAAAAAGACAATAAGTACAAATGACTAATACCACACATTATAACTACCCACATACCTTTCATAGCCACATGTCCAGTGGTGGGTCACAGGGGTCTACAGTGTAACCCTGTAGCACAGCAGGAGATACCCTGGACAGGATGCCAGTCCATGACAGGACAACCGCACACACTCTTGCACTTGTACATACACAGGTGACAGGAAATTTAGAGTCAGCAGTTGCCCTGAAATGTGTCTTTGATGATGAGCAGAAACCAAGCTAGTTGGAGGGAATTATTCAGACCCAAAGGATCATTCAAAATCGAGAGACTGATCAAAGTAGCAAAGCTACAGTCCATCACGCAGCCCTTGCTGCTCCAGCACAACATCTCACTACATTATAATGATTTATCAACTATACATTAATGATGTAACAAGGGCAGGTAGTTCCTTAACATATAACATACTAGAGACATGACCTGTGCTGACCTTGTGATTCATTTGTTGATGTTTATTGCAGCAGAACAAACAGAAATGATGAAATATAAGGTAATTAGTGCTTCACAGAGGAAAGATGAAAAGCCAGCAGGGGGGACAACACTAAATGCACGTCTTATATCACGTAGTTTCGATCTCAACACAGCACATTGTCTTGGAGTAGTGAGCTTGGTTGATACGGTAAAAGCGGTAAAAAGGAAAGCATCTCTGCTTTCTGTTTGTCTCCCACTGTTGGAATACTTCTTTCATTGGATCAACATTAAATAGTCATAAATAAATTAACTGTAAAAAATGTGGGTGAAAAAAGTAATAAGGTTATAAAGATGGTGCCACACAAAGGGGTATATTCTTAGCAAAGGTGTTGAATCTAACCACAAAGCTCCAAAAAACTGAATAAAAATGTTACACACACACACACACACACACACACACACAGAGGTCACATTAGGTCAGATGTGAGGTTTCTGAAAATTTAAATGAATGAGGGTCTGTTTGATTTGTTTGGTACCGACATCTGCAGGCCTATGATTGATGCTCAGAGCAGTGACTGGTCCCTGAGGTGCAGACTCTCATTAGCAGCCAAACTCATCAGCTCAGCTCAGCTCAGCCCAACACACACACACACACACACACACACACACACACACACACACACACACACACACACTGCCTGTACTGGTAACACTGGCGGTTTGGGGGCAAGGCTCTACCAGCAACACTTCTTATACCCTGGCTGGGTTGGGCCACCAATTTATGTAATCAAATCCCAACCTGTTCCTGGTTTCCCATCTTCTAAGCATGGGAGGAGCTATTAATCCACTAGCCTGAGTACCACGTCTTCCCAGCATAAGAATCAGTGAATAAACATTCACTCTTGGAGACAAACAACTCTTGTTGTGCAGGAAGTTATGTTATTAGAATTAACGTATGGCTTCAGTACCTAAGGTTCATGAGGATAGTGGAGAAACAGAATGTTGCGCAAATTAATGATGTAATACATACACCTGTTTTTTCAGGTTTCGCAGTTGTTGTAACTCAACAATAAACCATTAGTTAGTTCCCACCAGATGTAGTTTAGATTTTATATGCTGTTGCTGAACATATACAGTACTGTGCAAAAGTCTTAGGCATGCAACTTCAATGTCTGTTGAGAAGTACAGGTAGATTCTTATCTACCATCAGGGAGGTTTCTGATGGGTCCCAAATTCATTCTGCAGCCTGAGAATGACCTCAAACACCCAATCTCAGTCACACAGAACTATCTTCAGCAAAAAGAAGGAATCCTGCAACAGATGGTATGGTCCCCACAGAGCCCTGATCTCAACATGATCAAGTCAGTCTGGGGGTACATGCAGAGACAGTCAAAGTCTGTAGAAGTACTGTGGCCAGTTCCTCAAAATGTTTGGAAGAACCTATCAACCTCTACCTTAAACTGCATGCAAGTTTGCGTAAGAGAATTGATGCTGTTTTAAAGGCAAAGGGTGGTCCCACCAAATATTGACTTGATTGAGGTTTTTTTGTCTACTGCACTTTTTAGAAGGTTTATTGATTAATAAGTATTCATGGCATTATTTTTGGAACCATCCTCGCTTTATAGCATTTTTCCCACAGGTGTCTAAGAACTTTGCACAGTACTGTATCTCATAGCACTTGTTCATTCTGCCCTTCAAGATCCAAATATGTCACATAACCCAGGACAAGTTTACTGGATCAAATTTTAAAAGTAAAATTTATATTTCACTGTAGAAATTTTAAAATAAACTGATGCTGGTCTCCACACCACAGCTTCATGTCACCAGCTCTGAGTTACAGCATCACTCTGGGTCAAAGTCACTGTTATGCTGGCGATTTTACCCCATACAGCTTTTCACATTGAGCTTCCCTGCACATACAAATCATGGACAATCAGGTACGGGGAAAAAGTGCCAAAACTGGATGTGAGGTCAGTGAAACAATGACGTTAAAGAGGGACATTCAGGATTTGCCAGAACACAGGATCACAGCTGAACATGCAGTAGGTCTGTCATGTGATCACAGCTGTTTGGAAAGACGAAGCCGGTTGTTGAGGTTGCGGTTCATCCCACTGGGAGTGGGATTTTACCCTGTTCCCTAGTTTTTCTCACCCAGGAGTTTGCTATGAGTTGTCTGTGTTGGAAAGGGAAGGGAGACCTTCAGTGACATCATCCTTCCTCTCCACTTCCACAAAAGAACTGTCAGCGATGACTGTTGCACTCATGTTACTGGCAGACAGCTCCTTTGGCCGGCAAGAATATGATTTCATTCTTTCAAATTGCCTGGGTTTGTTTTGTGAGAGCAAATGTCTGCGTGTTGTTCCTGTCCAACAGTTTGTCAAAGCAGTATTACTACCACCCAAAACCGTAGAGCAAAATCTTGTTTTGTTAATGTTAATGACATAAAGATGCTGCATTTTCGTGAGTTACAGTATTTTTTTATCACACCTGACTGGCTATTATGTTATCGTGTGTGTGAATGCATGACTAAACAAGCTTTTGGTGTCTCGGTGGAACATTCAACCCTCTGGTTCATTCTCTAGACAGTTTTGGGAGTCTGCAGGAGGCTCTCAAAGACATTCGTGACAGAATTCATCTTCCCCCCCCACAGAAAGGGATGCAAATTCACAGAGTTACCAGATACAGGGGAAGAAGGTTTTTGTAGATTGAGAGCAACAAATATAACCAAAAATCGAAGCTTCTTTGTTGTCAAATGAAGGTGGGATGCAAGTCTGTTTAATCTGTGACAACCAAAGAATGTAAATTGATACAGACAACAGTGAAATGAAGAAAACAACTGTAAGCGTCTCAGTAACGGCAACAAATATGCCAGCCATTATTTATTGAATTTCATTTTAAAGTTTAAAAAGTCACCTGTCATTATTGAAAGTGGGTTTTTATACTTAATACATTTGAAATCTGCACCAAAGACATAAGCTTTTGAGGCCACTATCAGTAGTTGTAGGTTGAATCGCCTTTTAAGTAGAGCCTCATTGTGTTGAAGGTGAGACTGCAGGTATTTTAACACACCAGTATCACGACTCTGTTTTGTTACATGTTCAATACACACTACTGGACTCAAAATAGTCAAGCTCACCAATTCTTCGTTTGTGGAAAGTGTCAGGATGGAAATGAAAATGTAATTTTGAGTTTGATCTCATCCTCCTGATAGAGGCGGGTTTACCAGCATAAAGACAGATGATGCGTTGGATTCGGAAGCCAGCATCACATAATGTTGGACTTGAGGATTAATGCAAGGGACCTTGTTTTATTCTGGTGCGCATAAAACTTTGTGCATTAATCAAATCCTTTGGAACATGTTCACTTTAAAGAGATATTTGCTCCAGGAGGATCATGAAGAATGTATCTACTGCCTTTTCTTTGCTATTCATTCATTTTATGCAACTTTATTATTGCTCAAGATAACCAAACAGGCTGTACTTTTAACAGTTTCCCCAAACATGCCCGGATGCATTTTTGCTGCATTGAAATTGTGACTTTTGTTGCTCAGAAGCTGACATTTTTTGTAGTTTATTGCAGGCTTGGAACATCACACCAAACAGTGTATTAAAATAGATTCCCATCTTGCTGAGGTTGACTGTCACTGGTCAATGTTCAGACACAAAAAGCTTTGCTAACTTCCTTGTGTTCCTCCTCTCTCTGGAAAATGGAAATGGACAATAGTGATATGACTATGATCAGGGGATTTTACTGAGTGCCACCAGGCTTTTCCTAAAATAGCCTGAACCTTGAGAACCAAGAGATAATTTGATTTATGTCTCTACAAAGTGCAAACCAGACACTGAGTTTTTTAGTCGCCAACTTGCCTACCTCTGTGGGACACAGTAAAATATAAATAGTAAAATGCGTGCAAGATCAAAAAAAACCAACCATTTCTATTAAACTGCATCCATTGTCTTTGGTGTCCAAATATGGATTTGGACAGATCATGGTAGATTCTTCTCATTCCCCTTCGATGAGGTAAACTTTTTTTTCAGTGATCTGGCAGTTTTAAGCCTTGTGAACAGCATATGGATATGAGAGACGTTAATGGTTTCAACTGTACGTACAAATAAATAATGTGTCCTACAGATCTTGTCCTTAAGAGATGATGGAATCAGCAATTCACAAAATTACATGGAAGCTGCTGGCAAAACAGACACAGTAACAGATAATTTGACCAGGTTGCCGAAGGAACTATATAAAAAATGCAAGTCAACAAGTTTTAATGTGGGCCGACAAGGAGTATTACAGGGATTCGCAAACAAGGTGCACTTTGAATGAGTGCTATTTTGGAACTCACAAGTTGTTTTACTAAAAGTGGCTGTTGTTACAGTGATAATGTTCTTTTTGTGCAAATATAGGCTGGACTGCGAAGAAATCAAAATTCTGCAGCATGAGCAATTTGCATGAATTTACCCCCATGAAGTCTGGAGAAAAACTTGGATCAACTGAAAAGGACCTGACAAATAGATTCTGCTACTTGCAAATTCTAAATGCACTGAACCTGAAGAGATGATGTGGCAGCAATAATTGGTTATCCCATAATTAAAAGGCAATGTAAAAAAAAAAAAAAACAACATTAATAGTGCTTAAGGGTTCCTTTCGGTATTGTGCTGAAAAGCAGAAACGGTACCGAGAATATCAATGGCTCTTACATATTCGAATACTTTTTTTTGTTTGATCTCGATGCTCTTTGCGTAGCAACGTTGTCCTACGTTAAGTGGAGATTCATTTGGTGCCCCCAGCAAACACAGTGAGGGAACAAGTACTATGCCTGAGTGTGAGCTGACCAATCAGGACTCCTCAGTTATTCTTGCTTTAAATGAAGTCTCTTTTCTCTATTATTCTCTCTAGAATAATTACACTAATGAAATCTTCATATTGTTGCTCAGTGCCACTTCCTTGTTTTGGATATTCATGATACTGAGACCATTTATCACGCTTCCATTCAAGATCCTGTTCTCACTGCAGTCCTCTTAAGCAAAGTACTTACCTTGAATCGGTCCACAAAAATTATGCACCTGTATAAATGAGGAAAAATCAAAATCACTCAGTATGCAAACCTAACCTTGAAAGTGTGTTAAAAATTTGTTGGTAATAATTAAAGATACAAGCACTCATAACCCTGCAGATGAGCTTGACACTAAGTTTGAAAGCCTCTGGAAGGCCAGACTTCTGACAGCTGGACAGCTGAGTCCACGCTGATGTGTACATGAAGCCAAGCCAGGACAGACCATCTCACCAAAGGACCACCAACATGGCAGCCTTTCAAACAAAAACCAAACAAGTGATGTAAATCAAAAAAAAAAGGTTGCAGTGTTTTATCCATACTGTCCCTGGCCAAGCTTTATGACACACATCCCAATCCTTTGGTGCATTAAGACTACCCTCTGAGGCCACGTGTTTGTGAATGGAATGCGCATGTCAAGTACGGCATCGTAATTACTTAATGGCCATGGAGCAGGCAGAATGGGCCTTACTTTTAAAAAAAAAAGTCATAATCCACCAGTAATCCACTCTTAATTCTTAGCTAATCCTGCATTGGCCTGGCTTTGGACAATGATGGTGGACAACGGCATTCGTATAAATGACTAAATCTTTTAAAAGTTTCCTGCTTTTAAAGAAGTTCAGATCTCCACCCACCAGCCTCAGAGGCTCAATTCTTCTTCCAGCCTTCACTGTTGTTCCTCACTTTTAATTCTTCTCATCGCAAATTTGCCTTCTAATCATTAGGTTCTTTTTTTTTTTTTACAATTTTGGCCATGTTTATTTGAGCATGTATTAGTGAGCCATCTGTACCGCAGTTTTGCCTGCCCCTGGCTTAATATACTGCTTCAGTTTTAAATAGACCATTGGCAGGGTTGGCCCACACAGGGTGTGCCAGGTGCTCAAGGCAGAGCGGGGCGAGATGGGGGGACTGACAGGGTGGGAGGCAACAGCAGTCAGTTGTTGTTCTGATCGAGTTCGGCTAGCATAGGTTTCTGCTGCTGCACCCAGTACAGCTGTGGGATTGGAAAACAGTAAGATGATAATGTTATTGAAAGGAAAGTCTTATTGGTGCCGCAGTGCTCCTTGTTCATGTTCAGAAACACAAATGATCTATGCAGGATTGACTCAGCAAGCCTCCAAGCAGCAAGGCTGACGTTCGCACCTGTAAGACCTTTGATGTGAACGGCTCCATTATCATATATTTTATCCCTCATGGAAGCAAATAAAATGAGTGACTCTTGTGTGACTCATTCCTCACATGTCACTGCCTCTTTATGGAGAGGGACTGGCAAAGAAGCCATGTCAGAGGGGTGTCCGCTTTAAACCAGAATGAGGCGTGTTGCATCCGCATGTCAGATGCTCTCATATAACCACACCCCTTTGGAACCATTCAGCAACCTTCTCCCTCTCTCTCTCCCAACAGTCCTCCTTGGCCCGATCATCAGTTTATCTCTTTTCCATCAGGTACATATTTCGACAATCTATCCATCTCGTGACAGCACTTGTGAAATTATTCTTGCTCCATTTAAAAGGGTCCCTTTCTTCTCTTTTCAGTTCTAATGTCTGCCACTTTGGTAGTGTGCTACTGAAAAAGGGAAAAAATGTAGTATTCCACTAAATTAAACAATACTGCATAAATGCATAAAATGTTATTAAACTGGAAACGCAACGGTAGCAAAGTAGTGAAAGCAATATCTAAAAAGCACCATAATGCATAATAGGGGGTAGAGACTCCTGAGGTTCCCCCCCGTTTTCCTATCATTTCAGCAATATTACTCTGTCAGAATTGTTTTTCGCAAATAGCATGCACTAATGTCCTGTCGTAATTGTTTTTTTTTTTTTTGCAACTGATATGCGCCACTCATGCATGTTCTGTTTGCTTTAAGACGACTCAGTCTGAATGACCGTTTGACTGCAATAACGGTACAACTGCTACTGGTACAAGTACGTCTTTAGAACTGTCTGTTTTATTATTAATTCTTTTTTTTACCAGAACAAAAAATAATGCTTAGACTGAACACATTTAACATATCAGTTGATTAAGTCTTTGCTGAGATTAAAGTACAGACCAGCTGTTCGGTGTGCAAACAGCCACTATCTAATGCTCTGCTTTGGGGACGATAACCAATCAGCCATCAGTGGACTTAATTATTAATTGATTCATTAAATCATTCAATCTGAGGGTCATTATAAAATCCTGTTGTGCCTCGAAGTGTCCTTCTCAACCTGGACTCAATGGCCACTGTGAGCTGATAGTTAACATATGTTACAGATGGGTCAGCCAGTTATTCTTTGCTCAAGTAAATTGAATACTCCTAATAAAAGTGACATATGTCATGTGGATTACTGTATGGTGACATGGGAGATTTTTTTATGAATAATAAAATAGTCATTTATTACACACCACTGCCTGGAGGTACTTTACTCAGGTCAGCTGAACTTTACTTTTATCTCACACTGTTTCCCTCCTTGGGGCTTAATATCCAAGTCCTGTTCACCGAGATGAGCTTAATGGCAAAAAAGATATATTTTTCTGCAGAAGTGCACATTAGAGAGGATGAGTATTAAAACATTTAAAAAATCTCAGTAAACAGTGTAATACAAGTCACAAATTCTGTAAAACAACTCTGACAGTGCAGACTTGGTTTTGGCTAGAGATGTATAATTGTTTCACCTTCAGTCAGTTAGCAAACAGGCAAAATAAAAAACAAATGTAAAGGATCGCATGGAGAACAGAAGATTAGCCATGCGTGGCCTGTGGGGGTAGGGTGGGGTGAGCCTCCTGCCGGGTGCTGTCAGTAATGAGTGGCTGGGACACAGCTGGGCTGCAAGTGGTGTGTGTGTGTGTGTGTGTGTGTTTCAGTACTGGACAGCTCTTAGCTTCTGGGACAAAAAGGCATTGCTGCTCTGCTGGCAGGAGCACTCAAATTACATCTGGCTTCACTTTGTGAAAATCTTAACAATTATTCCAGCCAGAAGTATATATACATATGTTAAAAACAGCATATTACAAACTCTTCCTTCATGGAGGCCTCTACATTCAGTCAAAAAAATTACAGCTGTGCACTTAGGCATTCTGCTGATATCCAATATCATCTGTTGTGCTTCCAACATTATTTTCATGCACAATTGATAATATATTAATTATGAGCATTTATTGTACAGGCAAGTAGAGATGGCAGTGATGCTGAGATCTTCAGGACATCAGTGTGTTGACGTTGTTGTTTTTAAGTGCAGGGGAGTCGATGTTGTGACCGCATAAGTGCCTCCAGAATGATGTCTTTCACTTCCACCACGTTCGTTGGTTTGAAAGGGGTGTCTCCATTGCCACAATTGAGTCAGTCCATTTTGTTGCTCTTCATCCTCTTTTGTTTTTTCCCCCTGCAGCTTTGCAAGCATTACTGTCTTTTTGAGGGGAATCTGGTCTTCATGAATTCAATCTCATAATTTGTGCTTCCAATTAGATTTCTGACTTAATTTGATCCAGTTGGCAGAGTACTGGTCTGCAGATGCTCTTTAGTTGTTGTCTTCATGCTGCTCATGAAACTTGATTCCATTTAACAAAGCCTGGCACAGAATGTTCTCTCTGCAGACTCCTGTTTCATCTGTGGACCATTTGTTCATATAGTGGATGTCTGTGGACCAACAGTGAACCCTCTGTGAGAAACAGTACAGTAAAGACTCACTGAATGGAATCAACCTTTTGTGTCTCCCTGACTGACTGGCCTTCATTTGGCCCCAGTGATATATTCGAAGTGTAAACTCACCTAACATTTTGTCAGCAAATGACCACAACGTTACAAATGGCTGCAGGGTTTCAAAATCATTCTAGCAGGGAGAGAAAATGAAACAAGCCCAGGAGGACTGTGGACACATGTGGATCCTTCACAGCAAGTGTAGACATGAAGCAACTGAAGGGACATTGTTGTCAGGTATATCTAAGCATCACTGGCTTTTAGGAGTTTCTGCTCATGAATTAGTCTTTTTTCCAACCAATCAGAAAAAAAAAGAAAAAAAACCTGCAAGCGCAAAGTAAGAAACATCAGCAAAAGTCAAGTCCCTGTGAATCTGTACTCCATTAAATGTCTTTTTGAAGGTCTCACATTCTGGCAGGTATTCGTCAGGCACTGAGTGAGACAGCCTTCTTTTTTTTTTTTTTGCTTTGCCTGCTGGAAATGGGACAGTAAAATGTGAGCCAGCACAGGTGCTGGCATTTAAGTAGACTGTTTAATAGGTTTCCTTAAGAGACACATTTCCCACCATTCAGTATTAAATCTGACAGACACTTTACTAAATGTGAAATAGGCCTCATATAAAACTGATCCTTGGGTGACTGGTTTGTCAGCTGAGAACCGGCTAATTTCATCTTCCACATTGGGATACCTGACAGGAAGACTCAGCCTTTTCAAAAGATCTGAAGCAAGAGAGAATCTACACTCCATGGATGTCCTGTGCTGTTTCAGTATGACTTATACATCAATATTGATGCAAAATCATCGGTCACCTTTAGAATTTGCTTTTCTTATTGCCTTTCATGTTTGATTTTTCATTAACTGTATTAGTTTCTTTAATGATTTGCTGCCTATAAGCACTGTAAGCTTTACTTGTGAGCTTAGTGTAATAATCTTAAAATATTTAGTACTTCTAGGCCAAGCCTTGGAAGCACTGCGTCAGATTTCGCATTGTCTGCAATAATTATAGATGTACGCAATGCTTAGCATGCTGGGCAATTTTATCTAAAACTAGAAATATTACATACAACCATTTACACAGCTGGATATTTTAAGTGATACTTTTGAATGTAGAGCTCCTCATGGATCTCTGAATAACTTTAGATATCCACAAAAGTGTATGTCCTCTACCTGAGGGAACCTACAGGTATGTAAACATTGTATTGATTAGGTCATTTAGGGTGTTTTATTGACTTATCAAAATCATATTCATGTAACAAATCATCACTTTCATTTCTTGCATTTACTCTACATAAATCCTGTAGTTTGAATGCACTTTTATGGTACTTACACTGTACTCTAGTTGACTGTATTATGCCTTTTGTGCTGTTTTCACGATGATCTTTGAGCAAGCAGCTTGTTCTGCACTTAAGCTCAGACACACAACAAAGCAAAGAAGCAGAAAATAAACGTATTACAAAGGTATTCAAGTCCATACGTGTGGCGGAAACGTGTTGAGCAAGTGATGTCTGGCGCACCCATTCGCACGCGTTGTAGATGTAATTAAGGCAAAGGTTGTAAATACAGTTATGCAATATTTACTTGAGAAGGAAGTGGTGGTGGGGAAGTTAAGATATATGGGAATTTAAGTGCTTCTTTGACATCGCTGGTTTGCATAGGCCATATTGTTAATGGCAGGGGAAAGTAATCCCTGCTCTTCGACTTCTTTAATGATTTTCCTGTCGCTTGTCTTTATGTAAATATTTATTGTAAATATTACTGCTGCATTATGGAGCTGTTTAATGGGATGTATAGGCATCAAAATGTTATTGGCTGAACTGTGAATTGGAATGGAATGTTGAGGAGTTTAATATATATAAGCTTTCTCAGCTCAGCCGTGTTTGTCAGCTGCTTATTGCCTGGTGAGAGGTTTTTTTCAGTAGCGATGCCAATTTTTATTCGGGGTTTTTTTAAATGTTATCTAAGGAATTATCTGGGATATCCATCCATTATTTTTGTCTGTATATTTGCCTTGATTCTTGTTTTTTTTAAATGTGTGCATTTTTAAATGTGTGTGTGTGTGTGTGTGTGTGTGTGTGTAAATATATACACAAACACAATATTCAGTTTTTTCACATTTTGCCTTCACCTTTGTAAAAAGACTATTCTGAATTGGCTCGTCTTCTCCCTTGAACCTGTCTCAGTACTCCTGCAACTCATTCTGGATAAGAGTATTTTGTACATTTTAAAAATCATTGAAACTTTTTTTTAGTGGTCAAATGTAAATAATAAATACACTTGATTTGGTCAAGAAAATTTACTTTCTGCTACTTGACAGATTGAAAGAATCATGACTATTTTTCACCATGACTAATAACAGTGAGTTTTCAAAAAATGTTGATTCTTTCATTGATATTTAAAGTGACATGTTCTCCAAAAGAGTATAATGGGTGCAGTATACAATATAAGTGTTGCACCACACCCTCAAAGAAATTCAAACAGTTTTCTCCACTCCATTTTCACATTAGCTTTGACATGTCTGAGAAAGGGCTGGTTGAGATGATGCTTCTTCCACTTGACAAACCAAAGATCAATGCCACAAAAGTTTCCTGTGGTTGTCAGATGCTTACTTTGAATTTCATTTGCTTTTATGCATTAGCTCTCATCTGCTCTCCTCCATGTTCATATCCTTTCCTCCCCCAGCCTCGACTTTGCAAAAATTTATTTACTCACATAAGACTTCACACTGGCCTGTAAATCTCATGACCAGTGTGCCGGACGTCCCACAGGTGTTGGGTGATTCTCACATTTAGATTCTTCAAATTTGACCTTGTGGATTCATAAGGTAACTTTTAAAATCTTTTCTAAAAGATCCTCATCACTGCTGACATCTAGGTCCTAACCCTTTTGCTCGCAGTCAACAATAAGGCTGTCACACACACAGTCCCTACTGCAGTAAAGCACTCAACTGTTGCTGATGGCTCTTCCTGAATAATATTAGAGGGATGTGCCCATCTCGGGTTTTGTCACATCTGCAATAGTTGAGTGACCTCAAAAGGCTACACTGCCGGTCTGTGTTCAGAGAATGTGCTGCCTTATTTATCTTCAGCCCTATCAAGGAGAGCGTGCAACTCATTCTGTTTCTGGCTGTTTATTCATGCACTGCCTACCTAGTTGGGAGCTCTTGTGGCCATATTATTGCACTCATTATAGTGGTGTGTCCCTGTACACTAGCAGTGATTTGCCCTGATTCAGGCTTTCATTATACATCTGTCTTTTATACAGTCGAGCACTATCATTATTTTCATTAAAAAGTGTTCTTTTATACGCATAATGACAGCACAGGGGTTTTAAAAGGCGTCTGAAGCATTTGACTGTTTTTTATATTTCTGGTCAAACATCATCATCTTATTTATGAACAGCTTCTTACTTGAAGGATGGAACAAAAGCTGCATACCTTGTTAAATGCCAGAAATAGAGTTAAAGACCACTGTTTTATTCTGCTGTATGCTTTCTTTAAGAAGCGGTTTGAGATCCCTCGTCCTGGTGGAGAAACTACAAATATGCTAGATTTTGATCCGATTGCATCTTAATTGGAGAAGTCTCATTGACCAGGTCCCTCACAATGATCAACGTATAACATTTACCTTCACCTAAAGTGTGTGAATCTCTGAGAAAAGTTTTGTATGTAAGTTTAGAATAATGTTAAGTTAATGCGTGCTCTTTACTAGATCATACTTTCGTATCACCACAAGTCGCAGTATTGAGCTTTAATAGAGTTAAAACGTTCAGTAATTTAACTGCATGCAGGCTATGAATTATTAAGTATTTAAGTACTTTATGAACAGTGAAAAATTTATCAAAACTACATTTGGTACATTATTTCAAGAGATAAAAAATTGAGATGCATCTTTCAGCTTTCTCATATTTTATAGATTTGAAATCAGAGCAGACAAGGCTCAAAGGTTTTCTTTTTTCTTAATGGACAGCTGTGTCAGGCCTAGTTAATTTGGAGCTCAGCTGGAACACAAACCACCAGATGTATGGCGAGATGTATGTCTTAAACCCTTCACACCTGTTAATATATCTTCCATTGATCAACCTTGAGGCTACTTACAGTTTGATCTGATATTATTTTGGTGCTTAAGGAATATTTTACATAAACTTATTACAAGTTCTTCAGCTATATATTTTCTTGGAGTAGCTCTGAGTAAGAACTTTGCTCAAGGTTACATTACCAGGACTTAAAGTTCTACTTTCACATTAGAAATCTGTCCTTATCTATCTCTGCTTCCTTACAGGCTGTCAGCCATTTGATTTAGATGCAACTGTTTCTGTTCTCCCTTTGCTATAAGTTATATGCACTTAAATGTTTTCCTATTTCACTCAACTGGTTTCTTTGATCAAAACTTCCTGATTATGCAATGAATATTTAATCATTTTAACATGCTCATCAAAGTCTTTCTTTCTATATGTTGGGCCAGAAAAGTCACAGATCACTAGGCTGTTCCCATGGTCAACAAACCTGTACAGCTCTTTTTCTGACACTGTGCATTTGTGCATCGGCCTCATTAATATTGCTGTATTATATTGGTAATTGTGCCAGCTGTCTCATTGAAGTGTTGTGTCTTTGGTCAAGAAGAAGGTGAAATATGGTGAACTCTGTCACAGATCAGTACTCCCAACATGTACCATTGCTGTCTCATCCATAAACTAGGAGAGAAGGAGGTGCTACATTCAAAAATCAAGCTACAGAAGCTAAATCTCATACCCACCCCATGTATGACACAATTTGCTGTTGCTGAAATATATTTCTTGTCAAAATAACTTGCATGAATTCAAACATATGTGTGATGCATGATGATAATTTACAGTCTAAAGCTAAGACATTTAAATGGTTCTTTAAAATTCACTTCTAATTCACAACCTGATATAAAATATAAATGTATGTTATTTTGACAGGAACATAACGTGCATTGTGGGCATATTAGATAGGCTATATAGGGCACTTGTCAGGTTTTGTGTTTTAACACCTTATCGTTGTCCAAGGATGTAAGAATATCTGTTGACATTTGCATGAATGCTGGGTGAACAAGCTCCTTATCCTGTTTACTGACTTGAGCATGGAAATAACACAAAAATATAAGATGGCGGAAAAATAAAAACTCTGGTCCATCACAAAGATTCACATCCTCTGCAAGCCGCTGTGCTTAAAGAAAGGAGTACATTCAGCAGCAGGCTGGTCCAACTGTGGTGTTCAAAAAGAGCAGAGGTCTTTTCTCCCAGCAGCCATCAGGTTCTACAAAGAGTCCTCAGGTGGAAGGGGTGGTGACTTCTTAGTGACCTCTCAGTGACAGAGTGATGCTGACCTGGTGACCTGGCTCTGCAGTATCATCTGCACTACCTCACTTCACCCTTCCCTCTCCTGTGTGAAAAGAAGTTTGCTCTTTCTAATTCCTTATTAACATATAATTTATGCGTAATAGTTTAATTCATTTATATATGTTTCATCATTATATGTGTATGTGTTCAAAGAATGAAACACATTAATGCATTTATAAATATGTAGTCTAAACCACTTTGTAGTGCTACTCAGTTTTTTCCATATTTTGCTGCTTGAAAGTTATATGCTTTTACATGTAGGTAAAACTTAGTGTATATTATATGCATGTAATTATATGTTACATGTGTCTGTATGTTTAATCCTGCTGGAACCGAGTGAAATTTCCCTTTGCCATTAATAATCTTTCATTCATTCATTCATTCATTCATTTATTCATTCATGCAAGTATGTTAATATTCCTGTGTAGGAATATTAATACAGGGGTCAATATATTTTGATACTGAAATTCAAAGTAATAAACAAATTCACACTGGATGGTTGGTTTGTTCTCCAAATGTGCAGAAGTCATGTTTCTGAGGCCTTAGTGCTACATTAACCAAACAAGGCTTGTATCCAAGGCTGACAGCAGTTTAGCACTTCCTACCAGCGTCCTACTCCATATTTTCCACTATACTGATCACATCTATACAGGTGATCAGTGGGAAACGGGAGCGTATCGGAGTTTCAGAAAAAGAAAAAAGAAAACTAGAAAATAAAAAAAACTGGAAATAAAAAAGTGGCCATAACGTAGCCAGTCAGGTTCCTAGAGCCCAACACGTTTCAGTCGTCGCGTTTTTTTCATGGAAAAACTTAGAGGGATGCATGTATTTTATAGCTCATGCTCTTACCACAAAATGTAGAACGACGTTCAGTTATGAAATAAAGATGACATATTGATAATATTTTTCAACCTGCCTCGTGCGAGCTCTCTCTCTCGCTCGATCTCTCTCTCTCTCTCTCTCTCTCGCTCTCTCTCTCGCTCTGTCTCTGTTCTTCCCAGCCGGTCTCCGCGCGCTGTCACCTCACTGCTCTCGCGCCGCGCGCCGCTCCCCTGTCCCGTCCGCCGGCCGCTCGTGGATGGGGCTCGCGGTGCACATGGGCGCTCGCACAGCCTCCCGCGCTCTCTGACGCGGAGCAGCCTGGGGCTCGCGCACAAGAAGCACCTGAACCCAGACAACTGAGTGGTTCTTCAAATGGGCTTTTTTCCCCCCTCCTCACACTTTCCTCAGTCAGTGACACCGGGACAACGGCGCTGAGGTGCGGATAACGGCCAGAGCCGCTCGACTCCCATTGTGACCCAGCAACCCAGCACACAAGGAACAAAAGGTGTGTTTTCCTGCCGCTCGTGATCCTTGTTTATGTATGTGTGTGTTTGTGTGTGTGCGTGTGCGCGCGCGAGACAGAGACAGCAGCGTCTTTCAGCCGACTTGTGGTGATGCGAGAGACCGGTCCAGGACGCCGTCTGAAGGGCGAAAGCAGCGGCTCCTGCTGTACGATTGTGTGAACCCGCTGCTGAACATATTCGCTGCATATCCATTTGCTGGTCTTTCTGCTCCAAATATTACACGTAGTACCCGCTATATGAACATTTGTGATACACGGTACGTGGTCGAATGAGCCGAGGGCAATTTGTGCTCATCCTGTCGAAGTGTGCAGGAGGTCGACCTCTCTTGTACTGAATTTCACACATATAAGTATTGTGCAGGTTACCACATGTAGTTCTGATTTATGTGATGCAGTATTTCACAAAGGCAAGAAGTGAGTGGCTGGTATGTGTAGTTTATTTTAGTGGGTCCACTGCAATTTTGACACAATGCGGAAGTGTATTTCTCTAAAAGTACCTGCAAGGATTTGCTTCAGAACAATCAAAGCACAGTGATCTTATGGAGAAGGAGAGAATCAGTCCTGTACGAGAACCAGTGCTGATACTCTGCTTTTAGGAAGTCGGAGAAGGAGGTGAACACAAATATACAGCACTTGGGTGAGTCTGATATATGACTGAGCACATCTTGGATGAGCCTAAAGGTGACTGTTTGCATTCTCATCTGCATTACCTGGCCATGAACTAGTTCAGGCATTTGGACAATGGCGCTGACAGGGCATTTAAGCCTGAGTCAAAACCTGAAGAAGGCAAAATTTGTTGTCCAGTAAGAGCGAAGCATCAGTTTTTATCCTGTGAAGTTTTTTTTTTTTTCTCAGTAAGCTTCTTTCGTCCCTCTTGTCCCAGTTCTCTTTTAAGACCTTTTAAGGAAATGTGGTAAAATCTATCACTATTATAAAGTGAAGTAATTGCTCACCTTTCCATTCTAAACATGCTGCAAGCAATTTCATATGTTTAACCTCTCAAAACGCATCCCTTTGTTTAAATTATTAGTAAATGAAGACTGATTAAAGGACAGAAAAGCACCTGCAGGTGATTTCATCTTTAATGAAAGATGATGCTAGTATCCAAAGCTGTTTAAGACCTATTTTTTGCCCCACAGAGCCAGTGTACAAGTGTTTTGCATAAGGAACTTGTGAGGGTTGTACTTATGGAGTAGATATGTGGTTCTTCGTAAAAGTTTTTTTTTAAAGCAGAAAAAGGCTTCTGGGTCACTGATTGAAATGAGAGCACGATGCGCAGGAGACCAAGTGGCTGCGCTCTGGGAATCATTTAAAATAGATTTCCGAGCTCATTTCCCCAGGTCTGTCGTAGGTCTGGCAGTTTCTGTCCCAGAAAGTGAGAGTTGGTGCTGAAAAGTGATTTTGAGTTCACACTATGGCCTACTGTACACATGTGTCAGCAACAAGGGCTTAAACAATTAAAATCCGGCTCCAGCCCTTGGAGGCTTAATGATTCATCCTCAGACTGGAACAGATTTCGGAGATCACAGACTGATAACTGCTGTTGTGACACTTGGAACTTCCTGACAGACCAGCTGAGAAACAGCGTAAGCGGGAGGCAGTGCCCGGTTTTCAGTGCTATCGAGAGGCCGATAATCAAGAAAATCAATCGTCTTTCACATGAATGTTTATGGTAATTAAACCGTGCAGTTGTCAGGCATCTCCTCACATTTGTGCATTTCCAAGGGTTCAGAGCAATCAGGCTTCTCTCTCATTGTTTACCTCTGCAAGTACTAGTTCACTGGATGAACGCTCCCTTGGTCCACCCTCCATGCCCCCACCAAGAAGCTCACATGACGTCAAATTAGCAGTTGGTTTCAGCATCAGCCTTTAGACATGCAGCTTTTTAAAATGACCTCAATAACATTGCCTGTTTCCATGGCCTTGATTTCCTCCAGCAAAACACTACACTGATTGATGTCCAAATGCATGATAACTCACAAAATATATCTGAATCTAATGTGAATCTAGTCTGATATGACATTGCTTGTTGCTTGGGTCTGCGTGCCCACAGCACAATGCATAAAGTTTTCTTTTTTTTTCCACTCCATTTTTGTGTGCAGACTGTGAGATGAATTTTTCTTGGCACCATGGCACTGTGTTTTCCCTAGGATTTCCCCATTCCTTTCCTTATATTTATTTCAAACACTTTTGTCCTTTTTATGTATTTTTAAGCTGTCAAAAATGCACAGGACAATTCCTAAACTCCGTAGTGTGTCTTGGAGTACACTCCTTGTTGATTTCTGAGCATGGATGGAAGACTTTAGAGACAGCAGGCATGCATTATATATGCCACAGGCTGTATTAAGTATCTGCAGCTATGGAGCTGTACATTCGAGCCCCAAGATCATTGCGGCAGCTTGATTTCACTTCATTGCATCAATTCAGGAGTGATAGTGCCTGCCTACAGCAGAGGCAGGCCTTTCTGCAAGTGCTCACACAAAAATAACCCTTAGGACAAAGATGCTGCTGCGAAAGCATGTATGCTATTGCACTACAAAGGTGAAAAAAGTTATGCGCCTTCATAAAGGAGTGCTGTTCTGTTCTGTGTCTTATAAATAGTGAAATGAATCACTGGCCGCTTGTTATATATTTATGTTAAACTCTTGCAGTAAACTTTTAAAAAATGTACCATTAGTTTATTTCCCAATTTAATTGTTTTAAAATTGTACAGGTTAGAGACAGCTGCTGGGTTACAGTATAAATACTTGCAGGGGTCAATGGACTTCAGCTGAGCCCAGAGTGAAATTTACACTTTAGAATGTGGTGTGTAGCAGTATTTCTAATGTGCTGCCTGAGGGCTGCATGCAGCCTGCTGTTTCCCATAATGCCACCTGCAAGTAAATTTGTGAAATTGTTAATACATTCTATGTCTACCATAAACACTATAAATTGTATTGAATCACATGATAATAGAGTTATAGGTAGACACACACTTGAACATACACTGCACCTACCTAAAATAACAATAGTAAATAATAAATATAAATAATTACAGAAATAATTATAGAAATACTTATAAATAAGTAAATCATTTTTCAATTCAGACATTTAAGATTCAATATGTCACTATGATTTTTGCATGTATGGCCCTTGAACCTGTTCACAATATTGACTGTGGCCTGTAGCCAGAAAAAGGCAGGACACCCCATATGGTATAGTTAGTCTGTGTTAAAATGAAAGAATTTGATTTCACAGGTCAGTGATGTGCTTTCTACAAACATTTTCTAATTACGATAGAGTAATAAAACTCGAAGTCCTTCTGAAAGTTTTGAAAGCCTGTCTTTTGCTGAAACTGGTTGATTGATTTGTACAGTGCAATCTAATAAAAAGCTTCAGAGTTTATTTTCACCTTCACTGATGCTGGTTTTCAAGTTTCTAAGAGGTAGGCAATAGAAGCAGTGTAATATCCATCATATATTTGTGCTACAGGAAAAGTGAGTGCTTTAAAATCATTAGTCTACAGAGTGTATCGCTCAAGTGCTTTTTGGCTAAGACCTGAGCCTGCAGTGAATAAGCAAAAATGTTGTTATAGCCTCTCCTAAAGAAAAGAAAAGATGGGTACTTGAAAAAGAGTTTCTGAATAAAAATTAATATCGTCTAAAGCCCCAAAAGGCTGTCTATAACAACAGTATTGTATGGAAGTGACCAAAACAAGAAGTTCTGAATTGAACTGCATCAAAACCTGCTTTTTTTCTGCTTCTGAACCGCTACATAATTCACTCGTGTTCAATTCAATAACATTTAGAAAGAAAAAACACTTTGGGGAATATCTTAACATGTATTTCAGGACCAGTATTTTATTCTGACAAAATGTAGTTTCTTAGGACAAAAATGGAATTGCACTTTCTGTGCTTTTCTGAATAACTGTTACAGCTCCCCTAGTGTCACTGAATAAATATGTAGTCCAAATCTTAAATCCTGTTAATCACGACCTGACAAGAAAGGGAATCAAGCTTTGGTGTGGTGCTGTGTTTTAGGAAACAGAGCAGTGTGTTCCTTTTGCATACTGTATGTCTATGAATAATAAAGAATAATAATATAGAAAGAATACAAAAAGCCTACTGGTTAACAGCCCACTGTGAACTCTGTCTGGCTTCTGTTTTTACCTTTCATTCCAACTCAGAGTGCATTCTGTATCATTGATATTTAAAGGTAATTAATGAGATGCTACTGTTCATGTGCATGAACTGTCACTCATACCATCATGTTCAGGTAAATGTAAAACCTTGGGTCTCAGAATGCAAGAACATTCCGACATTGTTTTGACAATTTACTATCACACTCTGTGCACTTGGTGTGAACAGTGATTTTTTTTTTCTTTATTATGATCATTTCTGCTTATTTAACAACACTTCCAAGGATGCTTTACTTTTTCACCCAGTTTAGTATTTGATACACCAGAAGCATCTTATTTATCATTTCAAACCATGACTATTTTGAAATATTATGTCACATTGTCTGTTCTTTGGAAAGTGCTGGGTCCCTTGACGCTGTGAAGCTTTTTCACATCTCTGGACTGAGTGGTGCTCTAAATAAAAACTCCCAGTCCTCTAAGGTGCTTGTGTTTGGTCACTGAAATGATGGCTAGAAGTTTTGTACTTGGAAGTAAACAGCAGCGACACCAGGATTTTTCATTCAAAAAATTTTTCATTGAGAATAATTGGCTCACACTGTTCAACTTATTTCTCCAATCTCCAACCTGTGTGAGGTAACTATATGATATGACCATGGAAAGAAGTTTAAAGGGGACACTGATCATTTCCATGGTCCATAAAATGCACAAATTTTTTCCTCCTTTGCTTTTAATCTCACCCTTAACTGGGACTTATTTGAAAATGTACAAATCATCAGATATCTTGTCGAGAAATGCCTGCCTTTTTAGAGTATGTTAAGGCCACAGTATAAGATAATATAAAAGAGCACACTATTCATAATAATAATTATAAAAATAATAATAATTATAACAACACATAATACACCAGTGAGATGAATATTAAATAGGGAAGGAGGGACAGGCAGTGAGGAAAGACTCTTCCTATTGGTAACTGCTGAGCCATGCCTCCGTTGTCTTTGACAAGTGACTATGGTGCTCCCTTTGTTGGTGTGGTTGCTGAACCGGCAGCCTTTCTGGACAGCTCAGCATACCTTATTGTAATTAATAAACACTATGAAGTATGAGGAGGCTGCGCTGGTCCATTCTTTAGCAAGTGCAAATGGAGCATGAAATGCCATATAGTGATTCATGTTGAATCTATACTGGGATTTGGTAGGTGGGGGGTGGTTGGTGTTGGAGCTCGCTGTGTACTTACTGTTTGCCTGACTGAAAATGGGGGTACGAGATGCTACTGGAGGCTGGTATGTGTGTCTGCTGAGGGCTGGCTGGGACAGGGACTGTGCACATGCTGGCCCTCGTTCCCCACCCCCCAGCTGTACTCCTTCTCTCGTCCGGCTATCACTGGCTCCCTGTGAGCACTGCTGCTCTGCACGCTGCTATTACACACCATCTCTGTGGTGACTAAGAGCTGTTTAATTGCCATTACAACAGGAGGCAGTGATGATTTTCCTTCACAAGTTGTTGAATTCTGATTCAGTTATCACAAGGCTGGCCAGATCCTCCTTGCCGCCTATTGTTTCTGCCGTCTCTGCCACCCCATTGACATCTGCACAATTGTGGTCCCTTAACAAAAAGTACTTGAAAATATTTTTAATGTATTTGAATGTTAGAAAAGAATATTTTTCAGCAAGGTCTCCTAAGTTTGTTTTGTATGTAAAACATGACTAATGTTTCTGTGCAGTATGTTCATTGAGTATTAGATGTATGCCTACAAAACATTAAAACATCTGAAATCTACAGTTGCTAGTTGATTTCTGCAAAATCATTATCCAGATTCCATTGTAGACTTATGCATTTTATAATTTGCATGCCCTGACTTGAATTCACATTAATAAAATAAAAAGGCATAACTGTATACATTTACATATGTACTTACAATAGAATTTTTTTTTACCTATCAGACTGTTAACATATTAATTAGCCTTTGTTTTTTCCAAATTCTTCACCATGTCATGTTTTTCCTTGTACAGAAAAGTATTTTTAGGTTTTCAGCCAGTGAATTTGTGTTTAAGTGGCAGACAGAGAAGAGTGCAGAGGTTGTGGGCTATGCACACTTTATCTATTCTTAATGCTAGAGATTATCATCCGTAACATGGAGAGCCGAGATAACTGGGAGAAAAACGCCTGCCTGCTTCTTGATTTCCAGGAACCCCAGGAGACACTGGCTGGATGTTGTTGCTCACTCAAACTGGACAGCAGGTCACACTGTAAACCAACTCTTCTCCATCTGCATTAATCTGTGCCCACCTGCCGCCAACACCCCCTGCTGTGTGTAGTATTCCAGCATCATGTGGATCACAGTCTTCCCCAGGGGTGGCTAGTACGCCACAGCTACAGAATCTGCTGGTTTTCATCCTGTCTCAGTTCATTATTTCACTGCGAAGTCATACTCCTAGTCTTCCGGATATAAATCACGGGCCAGTCGAGAGATATCTTCATAACCTACCAGACTGGAACTGCTCTGAGCTAATGCTATTTTTTGCCTTCAGAGCACTAGTTTCTATATGTAATATACACTTTGATTTTAAATAACTAGAAATATCCTTCTGTTTTGCAAAATTAATTATCTAATTCATAATATGTGCAAGAAGTATTTTATATTCTGGAATAAAAGTATATACTTCAAAATAATGAAGTATCTAAGAATGGCATGGGCAGCATGGTGGCTAAGCAGGTGTTACTGGTGCTTCAGACTGGACTGTGGGTTCAGAAGTGGGTTTGAAGCTGCTCAGTTTATATGAAACTTCTGTTTTCTGCCTATGTTTAAGTGTGTTTCCTCTAGGTGCCCTGGTTTCCTCAGATAGTCCAAAGACAGGCATTTCAGGTGAATGAGTGTTTGGTATCCTGTCCAGAGTGTCTTGCCTCAGGCCCAATGCTTCCAGGATACGCTCTGGACCCTAGTGACCCTAAACTGGGCAAGCAGTTGTTGATGATGGATGAACTAGTGAAAAAATGACATGGATCAAATGGGCTTTTATGTATTAAACCTTGAATCACACTAGCTAAATGCAAGATGTAATAAAATGACAATACACAGATCACTAGGAGAAAATATATAGACAGACAGACACAGACAGACAGACATACACACACACAGCCAAAATTATTGGTACCCTTCCATTTTTTCCAAAAAAAACTCAATTATCTTTGAAATAAGTTGAAACAGAGGTTTTTGGCATCCACCATTCTTTAGAACAAAAACTTTGCTTTTGATTTATGACTTAACATTATTTTAAATAATAAAACAAATGAAAATGGGATGGAGTAAAATATTGTATTTAGCCTAATACTTTATAGCACGGCCTTTGGAGACAATAACTAATCAAGTGCTTTCTGTAGCACTGAATGAGACTTCTACACTTCTCCACTGGTAGTTTGGGCTATTTATCTTGCGCAAACTGCTCCAGTTCACTCACATTTGATGGGTGCCTTCTCACAACTGTGAGTTTCTGCTCTTTCCACAGGTTTTCTATGGGACTCAGATAAGGACTCATAGTTGGCCACTTCAGAATTGTCCAGTGTTTTCTTCTCAACCATTTTGGGTGCTTTTTGAGGTATGTTTCTGATCGTTGTCCTGCTAGAGGATCCATAACCGGTGACTGAGACACAGCTTTCTGACAACAGCTGTACACTTTGCTCCAAATGCCTTGATAGTCTTCTGATTTTATCGTGCCCTGCACAGGTTCAAAGCACCCAGGGCCACAAGCAGTAAAACCACCCCAGAAAATCACAGACTCCATGTCTCATGTTTCCATGTTTCACATTAGAGATGGTGCACTTTTCTTTTAAAAGTTTTTTCTGTGAATGTAGATTTGCTGTGATTGACCAAAATGCTCTAATTTTGTCTGTCCAAAGAATATTCTCCCTCAAGGACTGTAGCTTGTCAACAACCACTTTGGCAAACTCCAGTTTTTTGTGTTTCTCTTTTAGAAGTAGGGTCTTCCTAGAACTTCTACCATGGAGCCCATTATCATTCAGATAGTGATGGACGGTACAACTTTCACCCATTGCATCTTGAGGTTCAAGGTCCACTTGGATCTGTTATGATGTTTACCTTGGTTCTTTCTCTACCATTTGAACAACCTTTCTTTTCAATCTTGGGTCATGTTTCCTCTTGCAGTCACATCCAGGGATGTTGTCTACAGTCCCATGGGCCTTAAAGTTCTTGATACTGTATATAACAGTGGTGACAGGAACATCAGACTCTTTGGAGATGATCTTGTTGTGATGCCATTGGCAGGAAGCAGACACATGCAGGCGCAAGTTAGCAAATGAGGTTTATTATCGAGAGAAGTCCCAGAATCGTGGTCAACATGCAGGCAGGGGTCAGATCCAGAAGTCAATGGAGTACAAGAAGTGGTTGGGCTAGATCGAAGGTCAGGAAGAGGCAAGGGTCAAATACCAGAAATGCTAACAGGAGTACTGCTCAGTACACACAACCATAACATGGGCAATACTTCACACAGGCGTGTTGGGCTACACAGGTTTTATACCTTGTTCGGGCAAACAAGGAGCAGGTGCTGGCAATTGTGGAGCTGGGTGGAACAGCAGGCAGAGCAGGGGGCATGACACTTGTAGGCTGAACGCTGACCGTGCTTGGTTATTACCTTCTTTCTGATCTCCTCAGACAACTCTCTGGTTTTCCTTCTCTTTTCCATATTTAGTGTGATACACAAACAGCAGAGTGAAGACTTTTCTTCATTTAAACTGGCTGAATGAGTGATTATAAGATTAAAGACACCTGTGGTACTAATTAGAGGAGAATAGTCTGCTTAAATTCTGTTTAATCACTACAATAAAATTATCTGTTGTAACTTCTAAAGGGTACTAGTAATACTGTCCAGGACATTTTAGAATGTCTTTGTAAAATAAGTAAGAATTCAGTTCTTTTCACAGCTTTTTTGTTTTGTTCCACTCCAAAAGAAAGAAACGAATGCATGGCTGACAAAAAATCTTTTAATTTCAACACTTCTCAGGAAAAATGGTGCATTATTTGAATAAAATGCAAGGGAACAAATAATTTCAGTCACATCTGTACATAGGTTACAGCTAGTAATTGCAACCATAATAGTGTTAACACACTAATAATGTGAACAGGGCCCACACACCCACCAGCTTACAAAAATAATTGCATTTTTGAGGGCTGGCTTTGCATTATCATTATTGCATAGTAGTTCTCTTCTGTTGAATTTCCTGAAACAGACATGGCAGTAACATTGTGGTGCTGCAAAACTTTATGAATAGATTGTCTGACCTAAGTTATATGTTGAGATGACTATAATATGAGCGAGAGATGATTAATCAGGACAAAACAATTAAAGTGTACTTTTTACAGGTGGTCAGTTATTTGTGAGCAGGAAGGGCTAATAATGGTATCACAGTGTTTGCTGCACATCCTTGTTGTTGTTAGTTTTCTCTCTGTGGTACTTTGTGAACATTCTTGCTGAACCTCCAACGAAGATGGACTCAATTTTTCTGTAAAAATGAGCAGTATCAGTTATATACAGATGGTATTATACACAGTTATATACAGTGAATATACAGATTTATCCTTATTCTGTATTGTATGTGCTGCAATGAGGAACGCAATAAAAAGTAAGCTGGATAATTTTTACCTTCAGCAGGCTCAAAATTTTTGCAGTTCCTTGCAGTCTCAGATTGTTGCAGCACAATGTTTGATTATAAATTAGTATCAACAAGGAAGAATTCAAATAGCTTATGGAACAAGACGTGATTTTGCTCCTACTTTAACCTGTTCTGCAGATTGCTGTTTTATTAATGTCACCTCACTGTTTCTGGGCTGTGAAGACTATAAACAAAGGAATCTGGAGCTTCTCAACAGTGGTGACCTACTTCGCGATGTACTCATGGAGATAAATGAGTTTTCAAGAGTGAGCTGGGTACAGAACATATGCATAGATGTACATGTCACATGATCTCTTTCTCTGCAGGAAGATCACAGTTCCACATAAAACGGCTTATCATGGGTGATTTTCATATGTTGCCAAATCTGCCTTAAACATCTGTTTCAGTCTTGGCCTGATAGTGTGGACATCAGCATTGTTGGTGAACATGTCCTAACATGTACTATATTCTCATCAGAATCCTGTAGTTAACTGTCAGTAGAAACTGCATAGCTCTGCTTTGTCCTTCACTGGAATTATCACTGATCACCCAGTACACCCAGGCAAAGTCAACACACACTGATATCTTGTACGAACAGAACAGTAAATCACCCCCTTTCAAATTAGATTTTTCTAATGATCAAGAGAATGATGTACACCTCACAGATTTGAAATGCTATAACTTGCATGGTTCTTTTAACTCCCCCAAACCTTTTCTGCCCGTCTTGCTAATTCAAGTGCATGAGATTACCAACAACCTTAAAGTCCTGAGATAAACAGACATCAGTGTTTTGGGATAATCTGGGCCTTTTAAGTGGTCCCCAGTTCAAAATACCACAGCCAAGGCAGACGTCAGTGAGTGCTGTCAGGGCATGTTAAGCTGAGTAGGTGTACATCTGCTGCCCAGCACCATGCTTGCTGGGTAATTTGTGGTCCTGCTCTCCCAGATGACCTTGCGCTCAAGCCCCTCCCAGTTCCCAGAATGACAGACGGACTAATGGGATGCACTGGGTTACAAATGATTTCTGCCTGATTGGTCATGGTTATCTTGGCAGCAATCAGAACGACACAGCAGGGTCTGTGAGCCAGCTGATGTTGTTAGAAAAATATGATAATACTATGATCAGGCAAAAATGGAAACAGACCAGCAAATTAGGTTTTTTTAGTCTTACTGCAGTGTTGATCAGGTGTCTGCTCTGAAACACATTTTTGCTCTTTTCATGGAATATTCTTCATACTGTATAAATTTCAGATGCTGGGACAGGAATTGCATGCAAAATGCATGAGATTTCAGTGAAATTTAAAGCTATTTCCATGCAATTACTGGCATTTCATTTTTCTGAAAGGCATTGTTGTTGTATAGAGGTGAAGTATCTCCAGAGGGGTAGAACCTGAAAAAAAGCACAGGAGCATTTACCGAAGATGGTATCTAACACAACCCACTGGACTTAAAGAAATACGTTAGTTTCCCTGCAAGGTATTTGTAAACATGACAGAATCTTTTGCACAAGATTTTTTAGTGTAGTATCCGATCAGATCAAAGAATTCATTTTAAATACTTGCTTGAGTTTTTCTTATTTTCTTCCTCTTTGAGTATTTGCTTCTAATTATACTGCCCAGGACTGTAGTTTCAGTATTTCTTACCCCTTTATTTATTCTGCAATCACCAGTTAAGCACTAATATGAGACAAAGCGGGGGGTGGGGGTTAGTGCGAACAGACCTGACCTGTCACCAGGAGAGCAAAGAGCCCTTCTCTGGTGTCGCGGCTGGAGAAATGTGATGACGATACATGGTTGCATAATATGGTGTGTGCAGGTCCCTGGGGGAGTAGCCAGCTGCCCCTGGCATAACCCCAGGGCAAATTTTGTTGAGCCAGGGTGTCCAGGTGGAGATACAATAACACTGTGTTATGTTTTCCCCCATCTTTTATTTCCTGATTGTGCCATGTACAATATGTGTGTATTTGGCTTTTTGTATATTCTCAGCTTTGACCTCCTTTGTCTGTAAGGTTGAGGTTGGTCTGAAGCACCACGGGGGACTTCTGCGGTCTGGTGTTCTCTCTCTGTTTGGCTTGACACAATTTGATTTTCTTTTTCCCTAGAAGAATATATGCAGCAATTTCAGTAGTGCTAACTACTGTAGTAGCATTTTGCTATCTTGCTTGCAGCTGCTGCATCTGATCCCTGAACAGTTATTTTTTGTTGTATGTAGTGGTACTTCAAGTATTTTGTAAAAGTACTTTATTGTGCTTTCATAGTTGTTTATTTGTGTTGATACCATTCTCTTTTATATATTAGTTGTATTATGTGTTTGTCATCTATGTATTCATTTATTTGGGGATTTTACTGTTCTGTAGCTGAAATTAAAGTAAAAAAATTGTTTTTACTTTGTCATGGATCAGTAAATTCATTTTAAGTCCCATTTTTCTACTAAAAGATGTCCATGTGTACTAATTCCCAGTGTCCTCAATTCGATGGCAGTTGTGTCACTGTCTAGCTTATTTAAGCTCATTTCATTATTTGATACATATGCACATTTGGACCTGTGATTTATTTTCAAAATGGACCAAATAGACAACGGAAAGTAGTTTATATAAAACATTTGTACAGCAAACGTTTCTGAAGATTATGGGTTTTGCAGAGTAATTTTCTTCCCCCCATCAGTATAATTTAGAGTTATAGCCATTACAATTGTGGATTTCTGTTTTATTTTATTGTGTAGTCAGAAATAATTTTGCCTTGGAAATAGGCATGTTGTCATATCTTGCAGTGCTTTCCACTAAGCCCTTCACGGTATAAATATTTAGCAATATTTACCTTTTTGAAAAGAAAATCAGATCACAGTTTAACATCAGCAACAGTGTCCACATCAGCACAATGTGCCAAGCATCTTTGCTTAATTTGAGCAAGGAGTGGAACAAGCAGTCTTTGTTCTATACCCTCTGCCTGTATCAGTGCTGTGTACTGCACTTCTGCCGGACTCTGCTGGGTGCTGCCTATACTGAGTCAGGATTGGTAGCTGACAAGGAAACAAAGTCTGAGTTCTGCTTTACTGATATCCTTAGATCTCAGACAGAACTGCAGGCAATACTCTGATTTCTACATTAGTTTAAAAAAATGCACTACAAGCAAATTAAAAGGTTTTAAAAATGAGTCATGATATCAATGGCAGCAAAATCTTTTTCATCTTTTCCTGAAACTAAATAACTTATTTGAAAAACAGTCTGTCTTGCATACACAGACTCTTCTTTCTTCTTCCTCACTAGAAGTCAGGTTGTTTACATTGCTTACACATTGATTAACCAGGCTTGAGATCAGCCGCTGGTGCGGTATGAAAAAGTCTTGTTCTAATACACTCATGGCCCTGGGATGAGACTGTCAGTATCTCAGTTTAGTGCACACCACATAAAAGAAGGTCGGATACTTTACACTCCCTCTCAACAATCCACAGACAGGTGCTTCAATCAAAGAGACCCACACCTCTGCTGGAAAGCATGAAGCACTTTCTCAGGTGCCCCGGAGTTAGCCCAAGTGTAACTTTTTGGATAGTCAGTGTCACTGTGTGATTTTCACACTCATATTTTAATAGTAAACTGATTTTGTTTTACTGGTATTTTCAATGTTTCAAATTAAATTCACAGGACATTCTTGAAGTTTAGCAAAACACCTTTATGTCCTGTGAGTTTGCTGTGAAACATGCCAACATTTCTTCATTTAAGACAACAAAACTGCTTGTGACATCCTGAAAAATAATTTTATTAATATGAAACGATTTCATTATTACTTTCTATGTTTTGTGTGTATATGATTTGAGCACAATTTAATCAAATTTACATTCAACATTTCTCCACGATAAAATATGGACAATTTCTAAGGTTCCTCCTGAATGAAGTTCCATATTTAGTATGATCACTATAATAAAAAAGTTTTTATTTAATAATAATTATTTGTTTCATAATATTCACACATTGTTTCTATATTAATGTTCACTTGTAAATAAAGTGTATCTGTTATTCAGATTACTGTATTTATCCAATAGCTATATCTCAATCAAGTTGCATGTCTTTGGCTTCTTTTTATGCTTCTTATTACTAGGCATAATATTTGAGTTTTTAAATAAACATTTTTTGTCTGTCATGATAACCTCATTGGACAGGAGAGTTGAGAGAAAATGTCAACTCTGTGAACATTGAGGATTTTCTGGAAGGACCCAGGAAATGTATAAAACTAGGTTATTATTTGAGTTACAGGGCTGTAGTCAACAACACTAAATTTTCTGTTTCAATAACCTTTTAATTTGGAACTCTTTATTATATCTCTGCTATGAACTCACATAAGTTTTGTGCAAAGTGGATTTTTTTATATCTTTTGAAAGCTACCAGGGCTCAAACAGTAAGTAAGCTCATGCTTTGCGTAACTGAAAGCTGAAGCATTTGAATAATAATGTCCATTAAACGCAGTGCAATTTAAATAAAGTATTTTTAACGGCAAAATAAAGTGAGACATGAAAAGGGGGTGTAATCAAGAGAAATACTTATTACTTAAATAAATGTTATGTGAATTTCATCATGTAGAGTTAATTTTCCTACACACTCCACAGAGAGGGAACATTCAGTGATGCCCTTGTGCTTTTATGAAAGGGGTGTTTTTCATGCAGTATTGGTAAATTGGTACCATATCTGGTAAATTACTCTTTACTTTGATAATTTACTTTGATCACATACTCTGTACTACCTGTATGATTCAGCGATGATAGGTTATAGACTTATATGGTATGTTTGCACTTTTGCTGCACCTTCTCCAGCAACTGTCTACATACATTGTGCAAATCCAGGCCCTGCCAGAAACTTTGCAGTGTTTTGGACTGTGTTTTAGCTTTTGGCAGGGTAACATTGGAGCCTGCAGTGCTCCAGTGATCTGAAAAAAGTGCTTTTTGAAAGAGAAACATTACATAGTTCACAGATTCCCTTGTTTTAAAATGCAGTTGATCACTGTTTTTTTCTGCTAACTTTAGGTGGAAAAATTTGTGTGACAACCTGATTCTTTTTGTGTTAGTTCTATTACGTGTTGAGTACATCCGAGTTTATGCTAATTATGTGTTTGTGTGTGAATGCATCAATATTATTTTCAGTCAGGTAAGAGAGGGATTTTTAAACAAAATACCTATAGTTAGCAATTTTTTGCTAACTGCATATTTTCCATTAACTATAGGCCTGCAGTGGTTACTATGATTGTGCTGAAGAAAGGGAACAAAAGCATTTATCCTCTAGCTATGAGTCTGGTCAGATTTTCTAATTCACCTCTGAAATACATAAAAAAGGTGTAATAGTACAAACAAATCATATCCTACTCAAATAAAAATAGTATATTATAGTATAAGCAGTAATTTTGAAGAAAGTCGTTCCCCTTTTTTCATGATATATCTATTAAATGATATTAAATCATTAAAAGTTATTATTCATATTGCATCTTTAGGTGCCATGCTAGGCCTCAAAGAGCATTATTGCATGAAAATGTTATTGAGGGGAAAAAAAGTGACAAGTTGGATGATCATGTCTCACCTAAAAGGTGTTTTAGGATTTTATTATCACATCAAACCATATTCTTACCAATTGGAAATATTGTTGCATTTGGAGAAATACAATACATGTCTTTTTAGAAGTGCAAATTGAAGTAGGACCCCTGTCCAGTTCAGAGCTAATGAGTTTATGGAAGCTTATTGTCATGGAAAATTGTCTGCTTTCTCTACTTAATATTACCATTGAATACTTGTGGCTTATAGTTTGCCTGCACTAAGCTGGTCCGTCTGCTGTAATCAAGTACATACCTGCATGCCTTGTTTAGGTTCTGGAATTAAAAATATCTAATGTAAAAAATGTGTTATTGTATTAGTCTAGAATTGAAGGAACCGAGGGTCCTCGTGACCCTTACCAGATATCTGAAACCCACAAGAACCTATCAAGTGTGGAAATAACAATGTTTATAAAACCTTCATTAAACTATTCTCAGAGTGTAATAAGCTTAGAGACTATTTCTTCTCCATCAGCATAACAATGGTCTTTACTCTGCTTGCATAACAGGCTTTGTTTTCATCAGTCTTCCATTTCCCTTGATGCAAATGTGAAAGATAGTCAAATTATCACATTTTCTCCAGTAATTCATCATCACTGCTCAAAAAGATTTTCCTCTGTGCTGTTGAGCACTTCAAAAGTTTTACCAATTGAGATGGTTTTAAAGACCTGCAACTGTTCTTAGAATCTGTGCATTTAAGGCAAGGATTTTTGCTGGAACTGTGCTCTCAGGTGGCCTCCAGTGGATCAACTGCCAGTTGCCATCATAGCACACAAAATACATGTATTTGAAATAGTAGCACTTTGCAGCTCACTTTGATCCTGGTGGAGGGGAAATGTAGGCCTCTCTATTTCAAGGAGTTGTCTTAAAATAGGCCATTGCCTGACCTAATTGCCAGTGCGGCAGCTGTCACATGAAGTGGGGCTTGTGCTCTGAAGGAGAGTGAGCAGATGACAGGAGAAGGCCGCCCAGGTTATCTTTCTCCCTGCAAGAGAGCATCTGTGTGTGGCCTTGGCCTCATGTGAACGGGCAGTCCTGACCAAAATAGTGCTCCTGTACTTCGACAGGTCTCTCTGGGGTTGTCCATGAAGGATACCTTTTGGAGGTTGTTTGGTGCTGTGCTGTTATGAGATAAACAGGGGGCTTTTAAGAACAAAATTTAGAAGTATGAGACATAGTTCTTTTTCCTGTTCCTCTTTGAAGTTGTGATGAATTGAATGTTCTGCTTGTTTGCCCTGAGTATAAACGCCTTTTCAGTTACTTCAGTCAGCTTATTCACATTATTTGTGTTGCTGCTTTGTCTAGGCTATTAGTTTCTCTTATGTAGTCTCTTGAACAGTTATGTGCTTTATTTTGTCTTATGTTGTTTGTCCAAAGCAATACCCAAGGAATTTCTCTTTTTTAACTTAGACATTAAAATATTTTAAGCAAAGTCTGTATGTCTAGTTCTTGGACACTGTGCTACTTTTAATCCTTAGGGTTAAAGTCCTTCAACCTATCTTGTGGTTTTACATTTGTCACTGTGAAATTTCATTAGTCTTGAAGTTTTTTTATGAACTAATATCTATATAATATGCATAGTAAATTAATGTTGTGCAACTGTGCAATGATGATGAATGAGGTTTACATTCAATTAATATCTGAGATTAATCCTCTTCAGGGTGGATTAATATAGTAAATCATCTTCAAAACATTAAAGACAAAACATATTTTTCACTTTATTCCAAATATGTCACGCATAAAAAACTCAGCATGGGTTCCTGTTCAGGAATTAATGACACAGTGAAACATCAGAAGAACAAAACACACAAATTTAGCCCAGAAAATTGGATTGAAATATATACCCATTTCTTCCATGTAATGCTAAACTATGCACAATAAACACAGTTGAAGTTAAGTTCAACACAGAGTTGAGCATGTTTTGCACAATTACAAAAGTGCAATTTTTTTGAGCAGTGCAGAGACGCAAAAGGCTCTGCTGCCAGGTAACAGAAAATGCACAGCTGTAATAAATAAGAGAAACATATCAGATCATCGCCAGTTTAATTGTGCATTCAGCCCTTCTGTAGGCAATAAAATACATATTTTATTGCATATTTTATGCAATAAAATATTGTTTTTTACAATCAGATATACAGTGCTATGAAAAAGTATTTGCCCCATTCCTGATTTTCCCTATTACCTCATATTTGTCACACTAAAAGATTTCAGATCTTTTGACAATGAAAATCTGAGTAAACATGTAACTCAGTTGTTGTTATTACTTCATTTATTTACAAAACAAAGTTATCCGATACTCATATCACCCATGTGAAAAATTTTGATTTTAATTTTATCACCCATATACTGAATGTTGCAGTCTCTGTTTGGTCCTCTGAATATATGCTTCTGCAAAATTATGCATAAAAAAACTGAACAAAGTACTAGAGTTTATCTGTAGTACAGCAAAAGGTAATACTGCTTTCGGTGTGATAAGCAGTCACACAAGAACAAGTTCTGCATGTGCAGGTAAAAACTGCTTCTTAAAGAATGGTTTCTGAGGTTAGCACCTTGAAACAAAAGGTTCTTCCCACCGTGACAGGAGCAGATGAGCTGGTCCAGGGGTGGCTGGTCCAAATTCAGAAACGTGCTAGACAGGGAAGCGGGAGCCACAGAATGACCGTATATTTTGAGAGCAGGCAGGGAGTGTTTAGAGCAATAATACACAGGTCACCTGCTGCAGTACAGCTTCACTGACACAGCTCCCATGTTCTGCTCAGTCTTCATTTAACCTTATGTCCTCTGGGTATTACTTGGTTGGTCTTTTAAAAATACTGCACCTATATGTTTGAGTAAATCAGAATATGTGTGTTTACCCTACCGTATACCTTGTGCTTCTGGGACAGTCTCCAGAAAAGCACAACTTTGCACTGCACAAGAAGACATTTATAATAGATAGATAGATAAATGGATGGATGATGGATTGATGGATGCAGTCGATAATACCGCAAGCTTTTGATGTGTGTCTGTTTTTTGCATAAATAGTGTAAGATGTGATCTAATCAAACACCCCACGCTATTCCTGTTATGATCAGCATGTGCTCATGGCCAACAATGTACAGGTCTCTCTCCATATTCGGCAAAGAACAATATAAGTGTATTGCAAGACTGTGGATCTTGACAATTTCCATCTTGATTCTGGAACTGCAGTAGTTTTCAACAACAAATACATGGGTTAACACTGATGCCTGTTACCTTATAGTAATCGAGGTTTGCATACGACCCAAGTGTACCTCATGCAAGCTCATGCTGTCTAAAGAATACAGTGCCACCCCACTCAATTTTTTTACTCAGATTTTTAAAGCCTTACTTATAAATGTAAAATATAATCATCAGTCATAGTTTTTACATATTGGTGATTAATTTTCAAAAGAGATTATTTGTATCAGTCATAGTCTCTTCAAAGTGATGACCAGCAGGCTAGAGAGACCTTTATATCAGAGCCAAAGACTCTACAAAATGCTGATCAGGATGAAGAGACACTGAATATCAAAGTCATAATCTCTACATAGTGATGTTCAATCCACTAGAGAAACTGTTTAGTTGTGGTCACTGTGCTTTTGTGAAGTCACACTGCATTGCTAAACTGGTTTTGTAGTTGAAGAGTGTTTTTTCTAGTGCAGTTATTCAGGCTCTCAGTGTAGATGCAGGAGTACCTATGCTTCATCTTCCTTGGGCAGGAGGGACCTAATGTTAGCAGGCAGCTGTGGTCATGGCCTCTGGATAGAGAGGATCATAGAAAATTAGTTTGTGTCTCACATCTCTAATGCAGGGGCCCTTATCACCACAACACTGTTTTTTATGGACATACTATTTAAATTAATGTCTACAACATGAATCGCAGTGGTAAAAGTAAGCACAATGCAAATATGTGTTGTCAAATGTATAGGTGTACGTGATGTACAGAAGGTATAAATGGCATTTCTACATTTAAGTCTTTTAATAAGAAAATGAATATCAATTCTAATTGCCATGTAAAAACAACATATCATTACCACAAATTTGCCATAGACTTGCAATCTTTTAAGGAAAAAAATGACAGCATGTAATGTATCCAGCTGTACATACACAAAAAGTGCAGTATGTAATTTTTAAGTTGTCTTCTAATTTGCTGATGTTGGCTAATCAATGGATAAAAAGCCAAGAGAATATCAATATTTTATTTCTGTGAGGGCTAGAAAAAGTCATGTTATATTCAATTTCATTCCACTGCATAACTAAAAATCAATTTAATATAAGTACCCTTTAGGCAGACATCTTATCATTCTTAGATTGAAATTTTTGCTTTTATAAACTCTGATTATGTAATCCCAAAAATATCAACAGATCTAATCAAATTATTTTCATTTTCACAAGGGCTAAATTATTATTATTGTTGTTGTTGTTGTTGTTGCAATTGCCCTTGTGTTTCTGAATTATGGATCCATGAAACATCCAGAAGTCATTCTCACTAATGTCCTTGTGTTGCTCTTTGAGCAAATTTGATTTTGACATTTTCATGATCTCCACTTGAAGAGATTTCTCATCCAGGGAAGGAAGCAGCTTTTCTGCCTTAGCAGCCCACTCACCATTTGCAGAAATTGAGAACGACTGGTGGAGAAACAACAGGTTTTCGTTTAAGAGCTTGAAGCTCTTGAACTGAATGTATGCATGTCATATGAATATGTGCATCAAGGAATCCTCTCAATTTTTTTTTCTACTCTTCTAACTCCAATATTGTACAATAATGGTATCAACAACTCAACACCTCTACACCTTAACAGTTCCACCTTTTTTTTCTTTTTTCATTGTGACATAAAACTCAGCATCTGTAATAGGCTTTTTTTGTTTTTGCTAGGTACCACAAAACACATAGAGATGTTGTGGTTGTGTTCTCTTGTGCAGATGGAGTTTTATGGATGGTGATAACAGAATGATTGTAGAATGATTGCGTTCAGCAATCAGATTTGCAATGTAGTGTTTACAATTGTGCTTTTGCAAGATGGTTGACACTGAGATGGCTGTGGCATGATTTGAAGTGCTGCTTAATATTAACCACCTTGCAGACGGCTACAGTCTGAGAGCATAGCAAACAAGTCGGCGTAGAATTAGTATAGTTTGATAACAAACAGCAAAATTGGTAGATCCAGTCAAAATTGAATTGTCTGTTTGTATTATCAATATGGTTTTTAGCACTGACCATGGGTTTCACGCAAAGACTTACATGTTTTGTGTGCATTCAATTTCTTTGTTGCTATAGTTAACCAGCAATAGTTTCTGCTGCTATGATTCAGTTTTGAAGGTAGATGGGCTTAGCCAATGTACACATACTTACATACGGGTGTTGGTAATAGGCCAACAGTTTGTTTGTCCTGGGCCAAAATAGGCCTACAGGCCACTGGTAGGGAAAATCTGATATTATGATGTTATGTTTTTGAAATGATTTTTATATTACTTCAACCTGTCGTGCTATGTTATGATATTAAGACCTTATAGAACTGCAGTGCCAGAATAGGAAGCACGACAGTGATGGTCAACCTAAATCTGATACTTGTTTTTAATTTTGTATTTTTGTACTAAATACTAAACCATTTAGTAGAATCTGAGAATTGCTTGGAATTTGTACAAATCAAAAATATATTTATGACATTAAGGACACTCAGAATCAAGATAATCCTCATACAGCTTCCTTACATCCCCTGTGTGATTCATAATTTTGTTCCACAGTAATTTGTATACAGCTTGTACATAATTTATAGAAAAAAAGTTAAAACATTTTCTGCATTAGGTATGATCTTATGAACCATAAAAAGTTTGTTGTTCACATCAGAACAAAGAATTCACATTTGTTTAAAACAGAAAACAGAAACATTTCATTTTTGTTATTGCCATTCTGTGTACTGCAGGTAGAAAATCAGAAAAAAATGGTCTGTTTTTTCTTCATTTAGTAATGGCAGAGTAATTGATTTAAATTGTATGCTGTTTTGAATAAAACCATTGTCTTTGTTTGAAAACAATTATAAACTTGAAAGAAAATCATATGAATGGTGTATTTAAAAAAAATAACTGTTAAAGGACCATTTCCCACATTTTGTTCCATAAGGTTCTCTCTCAGATCAAAATGAAAAGATAACTGATTCTTACATTATATCAGATCTGTTACTGAACTAAAATTGTTTCTGTGCGTTAACACTCACTTCCTTTGTATAACAAACTGCATTTTTCTGCCACTTCATTGGATAATTGATTCTGTCTTCCACCTAGAAAATTCCACTTATCTCAAATATGAATATTTAAAAAATGCAAAGATAACTTTATTTCATTGAGGTATTGAATTGTGGCACTAAATGTATAACTTGAAACCTTAAAGGAACTAGACATGGGATTACATGTGTTACGTTATCAAAGTCAAATTACCATAATAATTCCATTAAAAGTATTTGCAGCTGTAGCTGTTACAAAGTGGAATATTATTTTCAGTGCCTATTGATTTGCTAATATGCTCTTATGAGCATTATGTTGAATAAAATGTCATGGGAAATCTTTAAACAGCCGCAGCAATTAAGTACATAACTGTTATTCCATATATTTATTCAGCTGGTTTCCCCCCATTATTTTTGCCATTCTATTTTATGTATACACATGTGTAAAAAAGACAGAACCCTACATATAAACAATACATAAGCACAGACAAGGACACTGGAAGATGCTTTTTTAAACGTGTTGAATGTACTATTCCCTGGGTGTATTGTTGTGGCCAGAAGTGCTTGTTTTTTCAGTCCTACACTTGGTTCAGCCAATTTCACTCATGCATTATTCCATACAGTACTCTGCCCCAGAATTTATTAAATGAGAAATTAAACAGTTTAATATTTAGCCAACTTGTTTTGATCTCCTATGTGACAACAGGAATATTTTTTCCAGTAGATGCTGATAAGTGGGAATTCTGAATCTTTTTTAAATAAAAGGCTGAAGAATGCTTCAAATGCATTTTTTTTTTGTATAATGAAGATTGCTCTCAGAAAAACGATCACACTCAAAGTTATTGATCAACATAAGAATGATGTCTGTCCTGATGGGTAATGACTGATCATTGATTCTGTGGCAGAGCAGGATGATTGATTCTTCTTTCTGACTGGAAAATTCCTCTTGTGTCAAATTGAAAGTAAACAATAATAAACCAGAAAGGTTATTTTCAGTCCTGTGCTGAGAACATCTGGAACCCTTAATGTAGCATAGTGGCTACTGATATAAAACCAATGCAAGGAGATGCAAAACAATCCGGAATGGCCTGGCGACCTTCTTGTTAGTGCTAATGTGGCACAGAAAGGTCTGTGTGTGGTACCTGTCCCCATTGCACCTCTCAGACTGCTCCCTCCAATGGCTGAGCTCACCACTGTCTCCATGACGATCACTGGAGGCTCAGCTGCTCTCCCAAGGTCACCCCTGTGGAGCAGAGTGCCTCACGTCTGCTCCTCCTCTCACACAGATATCACATAGAGAAACTCACAGTCACTGAGATTCATGTCACAAACTCATGTCTTTAGATTACTGACAGGAGAAGTGGGTCAAAGATCTGATTCACTGCTCAATAGTGAAAAGCCGTCATTTTTAAGAGTGAGATTCTGTCAAATTAAGGTAACGTAAGTAATGTTTCCCTTGCAGATATAAATGCATTTCTTATGATGTTGATAATTATAATATCATAATATGATATTAATAATATAAAAATTATTATCGGATGTACAAAGGAATATAAGGTTTATGAAATAGTCAACATAATGTGCTAAATGTTCCTCATTCTTAGTGACTGGATTTCAAACAGCACTGTGTTTGTTTATTCAAAACTATTCAAAAGTTTTTTTTCCAAAAATATTAAATTTAAAGCTCATCAATATATACTTCAAATTCAGAAATATATATTATATATTTGAATTGCTTTTGGTTTGAAATCATGAGGGTAGCAGGCATTTTAACATCCCACTGGAGAAACTTATATTAGCTGATGGCACCGTCACTCTACCCACAGCAACTGTAGTCACATTTGCATCTGTAAATCTTATAAATGAATAAACCGCTGAAGTTTCTTCATCCTTACAAACACTCAGTAGTCTCTCATTCCCTTTTACCACTACAAGGGGGTCAAGCTGTTTCCTGTCTATGTGCTTTTGAATCAGCTTTATTGATGTGTTGATCTCCTTGGTGTATTCTATATATTTGACCTAACATGTGTATGTAGAAGTTTGAACAAAAGCCCTTAAGAGGTCAATAATCCAACTGGCTGAATTCCATGTCAAGTTGATGAAGAAGAAGATACAGACTCTGTGACCCTTACATCACTGGAAATTCTTTAGCAGTGGTCACTGAGAATCAAGATTAGCTGTGTACACTCTACTGCCAAAGTCAGCGATGTGTTACAGAGTTTTATGTTGCCACAATATAACTGAAGTTATTTTGAAGAAACAGTACTGTTGTGACCACCATGAATTCAGTGCATTTTGTTCCAGAGATTTTCTTCCATATGTTTTAATGCTTGTTTTTATTCATTTTCTAATACAGTTTTCATTTTTCTATTTATTTCATTAGCTGCAGTCTGTGTGGTATGAATTAATTGACATAGTACATAAAATCTGGGGTTTTTATCATTACCCAGGTAAAGGACTCAACTGCAGGTATCGTTCACAGGCATGAGAACTGAAAAAACGCTACTCAGAATCTACTGTTTCTGTCAGTTAGCATCAAATGTTGAGGCAATTACACTTATCCCCATTATCTGGTCCTAATCATTCCTTAGAAATGAACTGCATGACAAAACCAGACAACAAAATTACTTATTCCATTATTGTATATGGAGAAATATTAATTTCAAGCCCACCCCAACATCACCCCAATATCGCCTTAACTGATGCCTGATACCTTAAGAGAAAAGTTGTGTGCCATATTGCAAATAGAATATATAAGAATTAGTAGCAACATTATACATGAAATTAAAATAATTTTAAAAAGTTAACCTTTTGTGACAGTGAGCGTAGACCAGCATAAAAAAGACTATAAGTTATGTTTAAATAAATGAATAATTAGAAAGTTAAAGCACGAACAGATGGATACATGGTTTGTAAAATGCAGTGCATCTCTTAGTCTCCAGAATGAATGTCAGACTGGATAAATTAAAATCTGGCCCAACTAAGAATACGTGGCATTTTTGACCAAATTTGTGAAAATATATTCATTGAGAGATCCAATAATGGCTGACGTATGTATTTCGTTAGGCATACTTCAGTACCTGGGGACAATGACTGGCAAATAGATTTTGGCCCTTTCTGTGTTTCTGCATTACGAACAGGACATCCTGCTCTGCAGCATCTGCAAAGGAAGCTACATGTCAGGCTTTCTTTTGAGGTAATCCAACAAAGCAGACCAGTCCACATAGTCTCTTCCAGCTCACGAGGGTGCTTGGGTTCACAATACATGGTATATAATGCCATAAAGAGTTTTTATGTGGATCAATTTCAAATGGAGATTTTGTGAATGGCCCTTGCCTTGAAAAAAGGGCCTTAACACTTAAAAACGTAGTGTCGCTTGAGGTATGCTGCACAAAGGTTTATTTCTGCCAGTGTTCATGTCACTGAAGTGAAATATCAAGGCCCCCATCTGATGAAGGTTCCGCCTTGGCAGCTATGGCCTATTTATCATATCCGGCGACCTCCTGTTGTGTCCTTCTCAATTTGATTTTTTCTACAGGCCTATTCATAAAATGCGACCTGGGAAGAAATTGATTGTTCAGTTGTTGGACTCATTCATTAGTTTGCATTGACTCATGTTGGATCAGACTGACTCATCTATGAGAACCACCAGAGTTGGGTGGTGTGGTTATGGGTTAGGATGTTGCACAATCAACTTCAGTGGTGCTTATGGGCGTTGCCTGAGGCAGGGGCTCAGAAAGGAAAAGCTGACAGTTTTGGATCGTAAGCAGACATTGTTTCCCTTAAGGAATATGTGTGAATCTTTACTATAAGTATTCAGGATGTCAGCAAAGTAATTTTATTCTTAAATCTTGCACATGTACAATGGCATGGGTTACAGGTTGAGTCTAGTTTCAGATGGCATGGTGTTGTTATAACCCCTTCCAGGTGTTATCCCCTTTTAGGTGCTAGGGGGTGAAGCAGTCACACAAAAAATGATTAAAAAAGGAAGATGGTGAAGATATCTGTCATCCACATAACGTGTCCAGAAACAAACAAAGTGATATTTGGGAAAGGGTCTATTGTGGGGACGGCTAGTGTAACATGGTGAATGATATGTACAAGGAATGGGATTGTGCTAAGCAGTGTCCCACGTGAAAAAAACAAACAAATTATCTACTGTACACCCAGAAAAGAATGGCAAAGCCAAAGGAAAGTCTTCTGCTCCTAATTAACTACACTTATCTAGACTAACTAACAAAACACACAAGCAGAAACCAGACACCACTCTCTATACATAACACTATACCAAAGTACACAAGCAACAAGTGCACGCATGCACACACACACACACACACATACACACACACACACCACAACAACAACAAACTGCAAAAGCTAATTGTTATAAAAACTTCTGAGCACCAAACGGAAAATTCCCTTGCCCTTGTTGGTTTTTATTTCCACAGGAGGTGGAACTCCTGCAACTCATTAGTCAGCTGTCCAGGAGCAACAGATTTGCTTGTACTTCACTTAATTACAACTGGGAGAGAAAGAAAAAAAACAAACACAGCCAATTCAGGGCCATGACAGTATCATGAAACATAACCTTTATGAAAACTGGCAAATTGAAAACGCAAAACTGATAAACCCAGCTCTCTTGTCACTTTGTGTCTTTTCCAGTGTCTGCAAAAATTGTTTTTATTGAATGCGTCACTCCTCTGAGAAGCAATGGTTCTCATGGCTTTAATGGTTTCTTTTAAAGGCCTTTGCCACTGTCAAAAATTTGGGGAAATCAACCGTTCTTGACCTTTTAAATATGATTACAGCAAAAATGTAATATTCATGCAGTTATGGCAGATATTAATATTATAAGAGCAGACATTCAACCAGCTTGTGAGCACAATCACATATAATTAAATGGTACAAATATTAACATCATCTATTTTTACATTTAATATTTTAGTAGATGCTTTTCTCCAAAAATATGTACAATGACTAATTACAATGCCAGTAACACTGCACTAAACTTCCTTCAATAAATGACCCATATACATAACAGAATAATGTAACACAGATACATACTCAGTATGGACAGAGCCACCAGGTCATTGACTTGCAGGTTTCCCCCACTTACAAGCATAAAGCTTTCCTCAAAATCAGCTTGTAAAGTGAAATCTTAAGTTGGAGATGTACTCACCATTACTGTGCAAACTTTGAAAATTCCCCCATGTCTTGCTCTTGATATTCATACAAGTGAAAAATCAGCCTCATATTTGGTCAGAACTCGATCAAGGACTACCTTTACACGTCTTTGGTTTGGGAAGGAAACCAGAAAACATGGGGGAAGCCCACACAAATACATAGCATGCAAAACTTCACATGGACTGAATGGCAATCAAATCCATGCACAAACACAACCATCCTGAAACAGATCTCATTCGGTAGGTTCCCTCAGGGCACATTGTCTGCTGCGCCATTACCCACGTTCTCTGCCATATGCAGCATGGCCTGGCATGGAGCACAGTCTCATACCTAAACTGATGACAGTTTTTAGTTAAGATTATTTTTTTCATTATTAAACAAACAAAAGCTGGTTCACTGAATGCTTTATAAAACTGTTAATGCATTAAGACTGCTGCGGGGATTATTTGGTAGTTGTGAAAACACGACTGAGCTGATGAGTGAAAAATGAGTCTTGCTGACTCACAGAAAGACGAGACATTATAAGTTGATGCCAAAATAAAAAAAAACAGGCTGCTTGGCTGTTGATTTGAACGTGGCTCAGTCTGAGTAGTTTGCATGTTCCCCCTGTGTTTGCAAGTGCCAAAGATGTGTGTTTTACATTGATTGGTTGCTCTAAATTCCCATTGTGTATGCGTGTATATATGGGACAGAGATGGTGAATGAACACGTTTGTGCAATTGCGGCTGTAATGGACTGACGTGCCACACATGGCATGACCCTGACATGGAGACGTAGTTAAAAGTTGTAAGTGTGGTTTTTTACTTTCAAACTATGCAAGTATACAAGCCTTTTTATATGTGATGTTGTATCTTATCAATCAGAAACTAAAATATGTATTGCAAAAATCTTTGAGCTTCTTTGAGTTTTCAGTTTCTGCAACTCCTCACACACCCTACGCTGTAAAGGGAACCATCAATCTGGCACAATGGAGCCAGTGACCTGGCAGGTCTGATGAAAATGGCAAATTACTCTGGATTTCCCCTGTTGCTGGAGGCACATTGCTTTGTCCTTGCTCAAGTTGCAATACTGATAAAAACGAGGTGGCTTGATAAGAACCTGCTAGGTGAGAAAAAGACTGTAAAAAATGACATTTTATAAGGTGCAGTTTTTTCCCTTAGTACTTGTTTCAACAAAAACAGTATAATCTGAGTGCTGAAAAGCAGAGCTGAGGTTGAATAGAAATGCTGTGCCTTAGAGGATGTAGAATTAATATTTGGTTCTAGAAAGGTACTAGAAAGTTTTTTGCAGGTTATTCTGGCCACCAAATCGTCGATAAGGTAAACCTTTTAATTTAACTTTGCACAAGTATGGTAAGTAGCATGCATTATAAAAATAAATAAATAAATAAATAGATTTCTTTGGAGGAAATACAACTGTATGAATATTGAACATACCTAAGTTACTGTACCATTTAAAATAGAAAATGGATTGGTGTGATGGCATGATAAGTATCTGCATTTGACTGAAGCATGACATCGTGCTCTGTATAAATTAACAAAAAACGTGGGTGGGTTTCCAAATCATACATATCCTGTGATCAGTTTTGATCAGGAGATTGTAAAATAAATCAAATTGGATTGAAGTAATCTAGAAACAGATAGGATAATTGCGATCTAAGCAATCCACCAACAGTTTAATGGCCTTTAAATAATTAGCACAGAGGGCTAAATGTAGACCATGTAAGGGTTTGTTTCTTAAATAATTAAGAAAAAGATTACATTGCGACAAACTTTTAAAATATATATGCAAATCTCTCGAGTAAGCTATTATTATTATTATTATTATTATTATTATTATTATTATTATTAATAAATAAAAATGCTAATTAGTGAATTTTGATACATTGCTGATGTGCCCAAGTGATTATTTTTTCTAGAGGAAGCAGTGTGCAGTATAGGATCTTATCTCTGTCTTTTTTTGTAAGAATGTAAAGTATGTATGTAAAAAGAATGGATTCCTGGTACCATTTCGCTATACTGCAGGTACAGCTGGACTCCATTAATGTTATACTTTGTTAGTGTGACTGAGGCTCAGTGTACAGATCAATCAGAGCTGATAGTACATTATTCCCCACATCAGGTCCATCTTGGTAAAATGACAACATAAGAAATATAGCCCTGTTAGTCACAACACAAGACCATTACAGTATAAAGGTTACGTATCGATCATAAGATGTTAAAGAATGAATCGCAGGAAAACTATGCTACCATTCAGCTGAATAATTTTCAGACTTTACCTTTGATAAAAGTAATTACACATCTCTTTGTGACACTGTGTAGATTCCCCTGATAGTTTTAGTGTGGAATGCAAAATACTGTTACATTTATGTTTGTTATGCATTTTTGGTTTTTTCATGAAGGGGCTTGAGGCAGCGTTAGCCTGGTTGCTTTTGTAAGTGGAATGCTAAATTAATCTTGTGTGGTCATTCAGTCTGTCCATCACCCTGTTGTGAAGCGAAATGAGTTAATGTTATTGAAAGTTACTGGTGTGTGTCAGGAGTGGGCTCAGCCAAGTGATCTAATCTGTGCCATGCACAACAGGACCCAGTGACCATATTAAAATATTCCCCAGGGTTGTGCATGTGGGGAGTCCATCAGTATAACTTGTGATAGTCTCCATCATTTCAAAGGCCCATTGGGCCAATTTCATTCAAGAGCTTTTAGCATTCATTGTAAGAATTTATGTCAAGAACTGTTGCATTCATCCGACATGCTTCATCCATGTTTATAAACGCTTTTGTAGCTATGTCAGGGAGCCTGTTCTGACACAAGTCTTCTGCTCAGCTTTCTGTGAATATAACGTCTAACAGAACGGCCTTCTTTGGATTGGCTTGCAGAAATGCAGGGTTTTACTAGGATGCTTACCATCAGTGCCTCCTTTCCCAAAATAAACCTTGCTGAAGGGAGACTTTAATACTGTAAATCCAAATCTCATTTGCTAACATTTCCATTTAAGTAGCATTTCTAACCTTATTTTGTCTGCATGATGCTGTAAAAAACTGTAAATATTTTTATTTAAATTTTCACATTTCAATAGAATGTTTAACAATACAGACAAAAATAATTTCAGCACACAAGATGAACTACCTGACTTGAAAATAATGAATTACAAGCCAATAATTGTTTCTTATGGTTAGTGTGGCATTGAACTTCAAGCTTTTACGTCGTAAAGGAAGCCTTTATATTATGGTTTTCTCATTGCTCCTCATAACCCATTTGTGTGTCTATAAATGAGAATCAGTAGATGTACACAAAGAGGTCAGAGTACTCATTGGGCACCTGGTTTGTGACTAATAGGTGGATCGGTATACAGTGAGTTGGACCTGGCCAAGGAAGGTCAGAGGTCACATGTGAACTTGGGTTCTCACTGCTGCTACAGCACTGTCACTTATTCTTTCCATTTAAATGCTACCCATCTGCTCAAGAATTCCATTAACATGCTGTAATCTGCCAAGGGCAGGACAAATCCCTGGTAAAGCTTTTAAAGCACCCATCCTTTTAAATTCCCTCATCCTTCTGTGTCCAGCTGACAGGGTCACTTGTGCAGAGTACAGTTTTGTGTAATCTTTCTGATTCTGGCCCATTGACGTGATTTGCCTTTAATCTTTTTAAGTAGCACAATATGTTGGATTTTTTTGAAATTTTGAACATCTTATTCATTTCAAACACCTCAGGAGGCCTTCAGCAGCAGAATGCTATTAACAAGTTACTGTTAACTAGTAGTACTTTTTTAATGAGCGTACTCCTGACAGATATAAATTTCTTTTGAACATTAAAATTTAGAGTTTGCAATATTTACAACTTGCAGTAAAGTAATAAGATGTAATAAGATGTATTCATGTTAGTAACAAAATGCATAAATCAAAATTAAAATTTTTCATGCCGATCTGCTGTAATCTAGATTTCTCCAATTTTCTATGGACTTAGAACTAACCTGTTAGTGTTTTTCCCCAACTGGTTACATGCATTTTTTGGAATACTATACAATTTACCAAAACTATGCACAGGAAGCCCAAATCAAAAATCACAGTCCAAAAACCTTAAACTCACAAAGAAAAATGCTCTTAATGATGAGAAAATCTACACACAGCCATCAAACGTGAATATTCTTGTCAAAATCACACACAGAGCAAAAATGTAGGCCACAATGAGCACCAAAAAATAAACTTTTGTGTCAGAAAGAAATATGCTTTAGGAAATAAAAAACTTGACAGCGAGATCCACCAAAGAATAACCTCAGGTTTTTTGTAATGTTCAGGTTATTATATACCTTCCAATGACAACTGGAAGGGTGGGATCATTATCTCATATGACAGCACAGGTAGTCTGGTCTGGGGACCTGTGCAGTCTCAGTAGGGGAGGTAATATAGTAACACCATATAGTCTATTGAGGAATTCCACAAGGAATGCTGTGTTGTATGGACCAATCGTGACATTTCAATAGATCACCACTTGTAGACTGATAGCAGCACACATTGTCACATTCCCCCTTTGTCCAGGGACATCCACTGTTGCTCTGTGGCCTATGATGTCTCTGCCTCTTCAACGTCTTTTAGTCAAATTGAATGCCGCCTCATCGACATAGACATATTTAACTGGTTCAGCATTTGCATCGAGCTCAAGTATTCTCTAGAAGAAAACATGATCATGTTGTTGTCGAACAGTTCAATTCAGTTCAATGCAATTCAGTTCATTTTATTTTTATAGTGGCTTCTTTTCACACAGCGACTCAGAGTTGAATAGCAGATTACAATAACAGGACAGATAACAGGTATATAGTGAGGGTGTAGATACATCTTAATGAGTGCAGCTATACAGGGTATAAGTGTAATACAGTAAACCTGCCAGCAACAGAGGAGAGGAAAACAAAAAAACTCCCAACCAGGAGGTGAGGGAGAAAAATAAACCTTTGGGGGTTTGAGTGAGAGCAGCTGTACCCCTCCTGGGCTTCTACTCATAGAAAAATAGTGACAGTAGTAGCAGATGAGAGAGGTTATCCTGGTAGGAACAGCTGGATAATGTAATGTTGAGGTGCAAGTTAGCTGATCACATCATCACGACAGGGGGTCCTCAGCTCCCAGCAACATATAGCACTGGTCTCCCCACTGGACTCATCTCGCATCAGGAGCGGAGGGTCAATAATCTGCGCTTGTGGTACAAAGAAATTCAAATGGAACAAGAGGGGGTTAGAAACTAATGACATTAAATGACAACATAATTAAACCATGTAGAGAAGATGCAGAAGTGAAGCAAGCAGGATTCAACATTACATGATGGAAATGCCAAGGAAAAGAGATTTTAAACCTTGGTTTAAAGACTGACACAGACTATTCTAAAGCTTAGGTGCTCTATAATTAAAAGCACATCCTCCTACTGAAATCTTATTGATCACAGGTACTGATGACCAGCATTTAATGATCGTACAGTTTGTATGCAACAACACAGTGACAATACAGTACTGTAACGTGATACTCACTTGTACGTATACGTGTTATATGGTCGTCTATGAATTCTGCAGAGTATAGTGACAATAGTCACAGTGTCTCCTAGATATAGACAAGCTATAATTGTACCATTTTACCATTAGATGTAGTCTTTATTTCCAACATATTTCTTTTTGATGCAAAAGTTTATTTTTTTGATGCATAGTGTATAACTAATGCTCACTGTGGCCTAGAGTTTTGCTCTGATTGTGTGTGTGTGTGTGTGTGTGTGTGTGGTTTCGGGAGTGTCATTTTTGATTTTGGGCTTTTTTGCACAGTTTTGGTAAATTGTGTAGTATTCTGAGGAATGTGGATGCATATTGCCATGCAATAGCTAACTGTGTTTTGCTTGCTGACTGAGGTGTTTCTGAGGTGCTCACGATGACATCTGTGCCTTTTCACTCAGAAGCGTGTGTAGAGTTTTGTAAAATGTGTGCGCCAGAATCGCAAACTATGTTGACACAACAGGAATGTGTTTATAATTGTATAGACAAAATCTTAGGATCTGTGGTGTTAGCATAAGCAATCGATTACTTGGTGAATTCATTTAGTCGTGGTGTGTAACCAACTGGGAAAAACTGTAAATTGACCCAACCAATTCCTTTCAGGTCATTAGTATTTTGAAGCAGTGAGATGTCAGAAAGCAAGCATTCACCTCCAGCTAGTTTGCAGGGTTGTAGGTGTATCACAGAGAAACAGGGTGTGTAGTGCAGGCCTGTGTGGAAGAGCAGTGGGCAGGCTAGTGAGGAGCTCCTGGGGCCTGGCACTAACTGTCCATGCCAGAAGCTTGCCAAGCACCACAAGAGCTCCAGTAGGATGGAGGATGCTTCCACCAGGGTGTCTCAATCTGCTGACAGAACGATCTGTTTACACCGACATAGAGGAGACAAAAGGTCCACCATTCAGTCCTTTCCAAACAAAAGAATAAACACATAACAAACAATATCCATTGTTGAAGTAATGAATGAGACTGATTATATTAAGGGCACAGGAACACAGAGGCAGCTATGTTTGCAGTGTCACCATTATAATCCGATTAACCTAGGTTCTGAGGGCATTTGGTAAAATGTAGTTTGATTAAAAAAAACTGGGATACAGAAATTGGTTCATATTGGGTAAGTTCCAAAATATCTTCTAATATATCAAATGTTATAATTTGCAAACTTTATCTAACAAGTAACAATAACTTTATAGCACAAAACAAATAGAAATACAGTCCCCTTGATATATATTTAGTGGATATACTATACATAGATGAAAAAAAATGTTATTAATAGATTGAATTGAAGGCTGTTCATGAGTTGTCATTTTGAGATATTTTTTAAATGGAAAAAAATTATTTAATTTTGTCTGCATTAGCTTTTATATATATATATATATATATATATATATATATGCATTCAAACACAAAAGGAAAATTTTTTGATTATTAAAGTATGTGTATGCGTGTGTGTGTGTGTGTGTGGATATATATATATACACACACACACACACACACACACACACACACACACACACATACACATATATGGGCTGAGTTGAGAAGAGATGCTGTTGCTGATGTTTTTACCATGGTCCTGCCAAAGATCAGCCCTCCAACTCAAGGTTGATAAGACTAAATAGACAGACAGAATATTATATTATGTATGAATGTGACCTCCAGTTGACTCTGGAGATGATATTATTACACTGCATTTCCTTCACCAGTAGTACAAGCAAACATGTCCACATACTCTTGGGAAGGAACCGCTTTGTGCACTACTGTACTCTGGCACCAGTGATTGCACATGCTGTGATTACATGTAACATATACATATATCTGTATTATGAGTAATGTTTGTATTTATCAGCTGTATATATACACATATGAAGTCAATGTCCTCAAAGCATTCTTAAATTTTACAGCTTCATTTCACTCAGTTTTTGTGAACCACTTTTGAGGAAGTTTTGTCATAGATCTGCACAATCTGTTGTTGTTTATGTTTATGTTCAATATCATGAGTTTTCACTATGAAATTTGATTTTATAACAGTTTTTAATGAGTAATATCTTTAGTTTCATTCTTAAGATGATGTTGGGTATGTAGAGTAATAATTTATAGTGCCATTAATGTATTTACGTGTATAAAAGGGTACTATTAACAGTCTGTCATTGTGTAAACATGAAACAGTTTTCTGAGCAATATCCTGAATCTTTATTTCAGCATTTTGCTATAAGATAACAGAGCTGCCAGCCCAAAAAATTTTTTAATGCAACAGCAGTTCCACATGGCTATTTGTGGACTTGAGTTTTATTCAGGAAAATGTAATGTGTTTGGACACAAGTACTCAAAGCCTGTAACAATGTATGTTAATAGTGTGATATAATTAAAAACACTACATGTCAGTGACAAAATAAGTAAAGTATCACAAATTACTATGTGTCTTCCTGCTCCAAAAAGCTTATGCCAGTAACCAACACAGTGTGAGTGAACAGGCAGAGGTGTCCAGAAAGTTATTTCCACCACTCATTGTTCTGAGCATGCTTTGGCTTCCTTTCTGAAGATTTCTGACACCTCTCATGTTCTGAGTTTTACCATGAGTCAGCAAACCACCACATCTGTGATCTCTTCACTGACCTTCTTTTGCAAAATTGCTGCTATACACCATTTGTAAAGTAGTAAAGCTAGGAACTAAACCAAATCCAGCAGAAAGTACAGGAAAATTAGAGGTTATTTTTAGTAAAAGACTATGTCTAATTCCAGGTAGCTTCAGTCAAGAGGTCTACTGATTTGGTGAGACAGTCCATGGAACCTGGGGTTTGATAGTGATTGGATGAGATTTGGCACCCCCCCCCCCCCCCCCCCCCCCCCCCCCCCCCCCCCCCCCCCCCCCCCCGAACAATGTCCCCTTCACATTGAACTGGCAGGGGGGGAGCAAGCAAGGCAAGACTGCACTTCTTCTCCTTCAGGCATCCTCTGTCTGTTAAGAACTTGCTTTCATGTTAGTTCCCTTTGTTAGTGTAATCACTCATGTGGCTGCTCTGGCACAGTCCTACTCTCTTTAACATGTGCACATCATGGTTCAGCAAATGAGTGAACATCTATGCAAGCATAAAATACTGTTCTGTAATTTCAGCTTAACAGCTCAAAGTTTTAAATTTTTAGATTCCATGCACATGTTTTTAAAGATTTCTTTGGCCGTGTTTTTGCACAAAACAGATTTTTCTTCAGTGCTTTAGGTAAAAAAGAAGCATAAGTATTCTGGCCACATGCATAATAAATTGGGAACAAGAACACAGCTTTCAAAGTTGTACTTTGTGTTTATAGCAGGGGTTGAGATTGAGCCCATGTTTTCTGAAGAACACAACTACCACATTAGATACTGTAACCCAGCTGCAAGGTCTCCTGACAGGTGAATTCATCAAGCATTATTTTCAACTCAAAGGGGTGATGATCGCAGCCTGAGGATAATTCCCGCTGACTAATCCAACAGATCAAAGAGTCTACATGCAGCAAATGTGGTTGTAAAAACAAGAAGCAAAATTATAAATTCAAATATGGTAATTATTTTAGCATTAAAAGCATTTACTTTCCTGATACCTAGGTACCAAACCACGCAACTGTAGCTGATTTGAGCAAAATTATGCTTCTTTTTCCTCAATTAGCCTTTAGGTTTTTTGTTATATTTTATTCTCAAACTGTAATTTGTCCCATTATATGTTCTAATTAGCAGGGGAATTATCATCTAAATGCTTGAAACAAATTTTGTAACAATGAGATTCATTTATTTCTGTAGGTTTTTGTTTCCTGGCATTTCACACAGCTGTTGGCACAAGCACATCCAGATGTTCTAATAACTGTAAAAGAGGTCTTTGAAAAAACTATGATCCATCTACATCATTGTAAAATGACATGTTTATATACACTATATCTTTAAAGTTCAATCTCTGTTTGTGCCTGTTTCAAGTTAGTCTTGAAATTAAGCACAGTGGTACTTCTCAGCTTAAGTTAGGTTTTTGCATAATCAGACGCACACATGCACACAGACACAGACACACATGCAAGCATTTGGTGCTATACACATTAGTGACTTGTGCCTTCAGGCATTTCCCAGCTAATTTGTCAAGATGAAGATAAATGGGCCAGATACACAAACGCACATACACACATTACGTTTTTAATTTTCATCTTTCCTGTTTAACAGCACTAGCAATGCTTATATTCTAAATGCAACCATTTTAAGAGGAAGACAGCTTGGCGATATATAATGTGTTATTGCTTTTTACATTTCTACGTTCTGACCCAGACAGCACCGTGGAACTCAGCTAATACACAAATAACTTTGTTACTGTGCACATGTCTTGTTGAGAAATAAGGATATGATTTATCCTCTACAGTATTACTATTACTGCCAATCCTCAGCCTATTCAAGAAAAAAGGTCCATTTTACACATCTTCAACTTTTTTATTTGTAAGCATATTTTTTGTTCTGCTGTCATTTGTGTGTGTTCTCAATATATTTTCTAAATTACAAAATGGTTCAATCCAGAGAAATGCTCACACAACAGCTGGCTTTAAGTTTAGTATGAGTGACACACTATACGAGCTGTATAGGGAAAGAGTGACACTAATGAAGTGATTGGTCTTATAGACACCTTTTGATAAAAGATTAAATAAGAAAAATAAAGAGTGGTCTCCCAGTGGGAGTAAACACAGACTATAGTGTGAGTTGTTGCTGGCTGGGGCTATTGTAGTCACAATAGAACATAAACCCTCCTTAAAACAGTCCCACTTGATTGCTACATTTTGCACTGCTGTCCTACCAACTCCACATCTTCCATGCATCAGGGTCACCATGCCAACACAAATCCCCACTAGTGTTTGCCATTCAGCTTCTTTCACATCAGGACATTTTGTCTAGAATTATGGGATATGACTGAACTTTTCCAAAAATTGCAGTTTCAAACTGGAATTAATGGTTGTGTTGTTATGCTGCGCTGCAGCTGGTTATTGGATATATTCAGAAATTCTGTAAGAATTTCTTCTAAAAATATTACATTTGAATCATGTTTCTGTAAGTGTACCTAAGTTTCCATAGTATGTAAAATTAGGTAAGTTGAATTCCTCTAGGAAACTTTAATTGTACTACAGTACTAGTAAATATATACTTATTTAACTATTTTGGAAAAGAATTTTCCCTCTTTCAGTAAACCTTCAATATGTAGCATACATACATTCTTATGTTTAGTTCAGGATTACAGTTTATCTACACTTGTATAGACACTTTTACTATGATAATGCACCATGTCACAAGATACATATCATCACCGAACAATTTCAGGAACATGACAGTAAGTTTTCATTGCTTCAGAGGTGTGCGCTGTTCCCAGATCTCAACCCTATCAAGCATCTTTGGGATGACAGCACAGTTGTCCAGTTTGCAGTACGTTTCATGCTATTCTGAAGGCCAACGGAGGCACAATTCCCTAGTAGTTAGCTGTACCTAATAAACTAGCGACAGTGTAGCGTTAATGTCACATTCCAGCAAAATACCAATTGTTCACATTTACTGAAATACTCTTAGTATTTGTGTGGAACACTGACCTTCCAACACATATACAGTACTGTGCAAAAGTTTTAGGCAGGTGTGGAAAAATGCTCCAAAGTAAGAATGCTTTCAAAAATAGAAGTGTTAATAGTTTTTTTATCAATTAGCAAAATGCAAAGTGAATGAACAGAAGAGAAATCTAAATCAAATCAATATTTGGTGTGACCACCCTTTGCCTTCAAAACAGCATCAATTCTTCTATTTACACTTGCACAGAGTTTTTGAAGGAACTCAGCAGGGAGGTTGTTCCAAATATCTTGGAGAACTTACCACAGATCCTCTGTGGATGTAGGCTTGCTCAAATCCTTCTGTCTCTTCATGTAATCCCAGACAGACTCGATAATGTTGAGATCAGGGCTCTACGGGGGCCATATCATCACTTCCAGGACTCCTTGTTCTTCTTTATGCTGAAGATAGTTCTTAATGACATTGGCTGTATGTTTGGGGTCGTTGTCCTGCTGCAGAATAAATTGCCAGATGCCTCCCTGGTGGTATTGTATGATGGATAAGAATCTGCCTGTATTTCTCAGCATTGAGGACACCATTAATCCTGACCAAATCCCCAACCTCATTTGCTGAAATGCAGCCCCAAACTTGCAAGGAACCTCCACCATGCTTCACTGTTGCCTGCAGACACTCATTCTTGTACCGCTGTCCAGCCCTTTGGCAAACAAACTGCCTTCTGTTACAGCCAAATATTTCAAATTTTGACTTATCAGTCCAGAGCACCTGCTGCCATTTTTCTGCACCCCAGTTCTTATGTTTTTGTGCATAGTTGAGTCGCTTGGCCTTGTTTCCACATCGAAGGTATGGCTTTTTGGCCACAATTCTTCCATGAAGGCCACTTCTGGCCAGACTTCTCAGAACAGTAGATGGGTGTACCTGGGTCACACTGGTTTCTGCCAGTTCTGAGCTGATGGCACTGCTGGATATTTTCCAGTTTCGAAGGGAAGTAAGCATGAAGTGTCTTTCATCTGCTGCACTAAGTTTCCTTGGCCACCTACTGCATCTACGGTCCTCAACGTTGCCCATTTCTTTGTGCTTCTTTAAAAGAGCCTGAACATCTTAAAATCCCAATCTGCTTTGAAATCTTTGCCTGGGAGAGACCTTGCTGATGCAGTAGAACTACTCTTGTTGCTGTGCTCAGTCTTGCCATGGTGTATGACCTGTGACATGAAACTGTCTTCCACAATTTCACCTTTGTAGCAGAGTTTGGCTGTTCCTAACCCAGTTTTAAGCCTCCTACACAGGTATTTCTGTTTCAGTTAATGACTGTGTTGCACCCTACATATGAAAACGATGATCATTATCACCTGTTTGGTATAATTGGTTAGTCATACACCTGACTATAATCCTACAAAATCCCTGACTTTGTGCAAGTGTACCTAGAAGAATTGATGCTGTTTTGAAGGCAAAGGGTGGTCACACCAAATATTAATTTGATTTAGAACTTGATTTAGATTTCTCTTCTGTTCATTCACTTTGCATTTTGTTAATTGATAAAAATAAACTATTAACACTTCCATTTTTGAAAGCATTCTTACTTTGCAGCATTTCTCCACACCTGCCTAAAATTTTTGCAGAGTTCTGTATAATGCCTTCATCATTATGTCTTTCCTAAAGATGCATAACATTGATTTTACACATACTCCACGCTTACCTCTTTCGCGCAGCTTTTTCTCAAACAATTTTCATGAAAATAGTTTGAGTCTTACATACCACTTAGGTCTTTAAAGGTGTTTTGCCATGGCCCCCTCTCTCCGCCTCAGAGGTGTCCTGCAAGAAGCTGTACCCCTCACCCTTTTCCATCTATATCGCTTTGCTTGGCTCAGTCATTGATTTTTTTCAGCTGCTCCCCTGTTCAGCGCAAAAGCAAACCAAAAGGTTGTCCTTTTTTACCTCAGCTGATACAGATATATTTCCCTGAACTGCAGCAAGCATCTCTCACATCTTACCTAGGTGGCCCTTCAGTATGTATAGCTAAGCCTCTTTCTCCTCTTTCTCATTGCTGGTCACCTAGTTCATTTCAGCCATTTTGTCAATCAATAGTATCTTCTCTAGACTACTGCTAATCCCTCACATCTGGTCACCTCTGCCATCTAACCTCTCCAACTTGAGTAATGTGCTTTGATAATCATGTGTTTCCATCTGTTATTCAGGACACTTTGTGTAGTAGTAAATAGTAGTAGTAAAGCCCAGGTAGCTCCATGTTAAAAAAAAATTCTACAATTTCTGAAAATAATATTCAGGTTTATGAAATGTTGCATTTTTTTATAAAATGCTTTGGGCAGACCGAATATATTTTTGACTTTTCACCTGTCAACCCTAATTCTACAATCAATCATGAAAACGAAATACAGCATTTGCTTGGTTTCCAAACCATCTATAGCCAAATTATAGCTATAATAACTCTTGAAAATGAATACCTGAATATCGGTGCCCGTATGGACATTTTGTTATAACAAATTTTTATCCAAAGCATTTCCAGAAACAAATGAAATTATGAAAAAATGCTAATAAATGTAAATAAAAATCAAAATAAATTAATAAAAAAACCATAAAGTACTGTAGTTTACTAATAAGAAATAATAATGCATGTATTGTAATAAACTGCATTGCATACTGTTACAAATTTATCTGAAATTCTGAGTGTCTCAGCTGTTTCCACCGGTTTTCTTGTGAGTCTCGTGACTTACTTTGCTTGTGTGTTTGCTTGTGTTTGTGCAGCATCACCGCATTTACTGTAATTTAAGCTACATAATTCATACTGCAAACTTCACAAATGTTTCTTCTTCACTTCATTCCAGGAGTACCCAGTAAAAGTTGCTTTTTCTTGTTTTTTAAATTTTTACCTGCAATTTTATTACTAAATGTAATTTTTAAAATAAAATTATTTATTCAAATTCCGGTGGCAGCACTAACATTCAAAATTTCCTTTACTGTACATACTATACCCCATGTTATAGACATGCACATTAACAACAACATTGTGTTTTTTTTATTAGGTACCTGGTGTTTAGAGTATTTTATCATACCGAAATCATGGGTTGATAGTTATATTGGGTGTTTAATTTTTAAATTTATTTTTCCACATTTGAAATGAGAAACAGGTTTTTTTAAGCCATAAAAAAATTCAGTATCGAATGCGTTTTCAGGGACATATTAAATTCAGATATTGAGGTATTTCTGCAATAATTACAGGGGTATCTTATCACACCCAGGTAAAATTGCTGTCCATGTTATCAAAGTCTTTTGGTTAACATAATTTTCCAGTTTCTGTTGGCTCACAGCTACTCATCATGCTATCCATCATACTTACTGTGAAAAATTAGATATTTGTTAAGCAATTTATTATAAAAGAAATACAGAGCAAATCCATTGTATAAAAAATGCAGATAAAAGGGAAAACAGAGTCTGAAATGTTTTCAAGTGATGGTTAAAACAATAAGTCCATTTAAAATACTATAAGCAGTTTTTTTCTGTGAATAACCCCTTTATTAGTTCTCATTTTTATTTGCACCATTCCCAGAAAAAAGTTCCTTTGGTGAAAATGAACATGTAGCACAGTTACATTTTACATTGTTATAAAGGCAAGGTTTTGAAAGGATTTGGTTACTGAAGCTTTAACTGATGTGCAAAATAAAAGACCATGTACTTTACTTGTTAGACACACTACAAATTACCTTGCTAACCATGTAAAAAACATGATAACTCAGCTGCAGCAGTGAGCTCAATAGCAATTTAATCGAGGCTCAGAGGAGCAGTTAAAATTTGTTTTTAATTGATAGTCAGTAAATCCTAAGATGTTACAGATACCTGACATCAAGTCAAGAGAGGGATTCAGATTAAATGACTGTGTGCTGCTCCAGTAAATATTATCTTTGCTTCCAGTAAACTGAACAGTTTGACTGCAGCAGTGCTTACCGAAGACCACTATTTGCAGAGCATTATTATTATTATTATTATTATTATTATTATTATTATTATTATTATTATTATAAATCCTTTATATTTTAATACGAGCTTCCTCAGTTTTTCCAAAACATTGTACGATTCTCATCTTTGTAATTTGGTCACTTGCCCATCCATCACATATACTGATTGGCAAACAAAACTGATTGCGATTCACTACACAGTTATTTAAACTGTATTTTGGTTAATGGAAAGCAGGCAATGTGAACTAAACTTGGAATAGTAGACAATCAGGAAGCAGACAAATGTAGCTTACTCGAAGGATTCATTGATAAAACTGAATAACTGCTCTGTAGGCTGTGTTATTAAAATTCCCTACTCACATATTTAAACAGCGCATACTAAGACAGTCATTAGTAATCAAGAGTTACAAGCACCGTCCGTAACAATTATCAGATCACAAAGTGTTCAGACTGATGTGTGTGTATATATATATATATATATATATATATATATATATATATATATATATATATATAATATGAGACAGTAAGAGGCAGAACAAAATAAGAAAAGGAAAAAACAAATTTTTGTGATTACACCAATATGCAGGTATTTGAGCTCTTGGTTTCTGGAATTCCTGATATAACAAGCAGTATATATTAAGACTGTCTCAGCATCTATGTTCCGGCAAAATATATGAAATGTGAAGCTGTGTGGCAGCACTGCGCCTAGCATCTATGTTCTCAGAGTTTATCTTATATGTTCAAACACAGTTACCACTTTCATGATTTTGTTCACTTCTGTTCAGTCAGTAAGTTCATTACAGCCCATTGCGGTAGGTAAATCTATATTGTTTGTTCTATTTTATATTGTATTGTTGTGAACTGGATTATGTTGATACTTAGTTTAAGTCAATAGACTGTCTTACATCTTACATTTCCTATATAACCAAATTCCTAAAATTATTTGTGTCATTGTTAGAACTCTTTTCCACCAAATGTCTTATCACTGTCTTATTCTGTAATTTTCCCTTACTTTTCCTTTTGCAATATTGTTTGGTCATCCACCTATAAACTCACTCTAAAACATCTTTTCTCTCTTCAAAAAATACTTGTTTACCAGTCTTCTGTCTTGTTTAGGAGTTTTAAAATCTTGAATGTTTTCTTGACAACACTAATTTACAAATGAGTTTGTTTTAAGGAATCTCCTTCCCATATGTTTCAGCAACTTGTTCGTCTGCAATGAAAGTGTTCATCAGTATACTGAACTATCCAAACCTCATCTCACATTCCTCTTCATCTTATTCAAGAAATTACTTATATCTTATGAACCAACATAATTTGTTACATGTGTAAAATGTGGTAGTATGTTTACATTTGTTGTTCACTGCCTGATAATTTTGTTCAGTGTGTCTTTATCAGCCTATGTCTTTAACAGTCTGCTTCATTTCTGGAATTTTAACCATTCCTTCCTGTTTGGGGGAGATCTTTCTCCAAGCCTTTTCATTATTTCATCTCCCCAGAACATTGTGTTGTACCTCTGTAATTCTGTTCTTGTTTTTTTTCCTTCTGTGCAAACAAACAAACAAATATTAATTTCTTCATTTTTTACATAAATTGCTATTACTACTTTTAAGGACGAAATGTAATGTGTGATACTAAATAAAAGTAATTACATAAAAACGTGTGTATATTAATAATCCCATTAACTATTTGGTAATTATTTAGTTGGCATTAAGTGTTCTTTGCCACGATGGAAGAATTATTAGCAAGTGTTAGGCATATTTTTTATGATAATTAATTATGGTTTCTCAGATGAACCCAGAGCGAGTCATAACTATCCTCATAAGAAATAATGGAAATAGCTTCTGAATGATCAAGTTCACAGTATTTGAGTGATTTCTAGGAACAAAGTACACTTAGATGTATTTTGATTTTCGTAAGAATCAATGACCAATAGCATTACAAACACGATACAGACCTACTTACTGAGTTATGGATGACAACCAATGAAGACAGTCCACATTGCCAGGAATTTGGTTACTTAGAGCTGACTGTTGATGCTGTGGTGAAATGAGCTTTCACCATCTACTTAAGACATATCTTTCATTATCCCAAAGAAGTCTAATTACCAGATGTTGACACCTAGACGGTGGACAATGCAGCTCATTATCACTTTTTTATGAATGCTGTCCCTTTGGCCCAATATCCTTTTCTTTGCTCATTTTCTCTTCTGCCTGCCATTACCCTTCAAAACCCTTGGATGTTTTTGAGCTGGATTAAGTGTATATTCATCTTTCACAGGGGAAGATGGAGCCACTATTCACAACACTATACAGTGCTAGGTACAAAGCACCTCTTCACTGGTAAATGATTATTTGATTTTGGTCCCAGAACATCACTGAGTTGTTTGATGGAATTTTTTTAACATCTTAATGAAATATATTGTGAATAAGTTTCATAATTTATTTCATATATTTGGATCATTAATTCTCCATATTATTACGTCATTAGGCTATTTGCAACACTCACTGTATGATAAAAAGATCACTGAATGGGCAAATTATGGCTGACGTCAATTCAGAGTTATGAGTATCTTGAAACTGCCTACTTGAAATCATCAGCTTATAGTACAGACTATAAATAGAATGCTCTAAGGCAATGTATAAATCAGTGCATACCAAGGTCAACAGAACCAGAGCTGAAGTGTTAGACATCATTTTCCAGATTTTCAACTCCATTCTCCCCTCAAAATCAAAATGTTAGGAAGCGTTTACTGGCAGTTCACCAGTCCAATATGACCATGGATTCCAGCAAGAGCCCTTTAGTTCTGTTGATCCCACCAGAAAAGAATCCATTCATGCTAACTGAGAAACTGGCCTCTGATTTTTTAAAAATCTTTTCCCAAGGAAGTACTGTATAAATTACAAAGAACTAATCGTTCATTAATAGACAATACAAAAAATGGTAGTATACGAACTACAAGTTAATGTAAAACCCTCAAATTTCACAGTTAACAGGATTACCATTGTAAGTGATACTATAGTGTGCATGTGACAGTCCTGGGCTTTCATCTCTGTTTACTGGCGATATAGTGAAATGGAGATTTTTCTCATGGAAGAACAAAAAGGCAATGAGAATAAGATTACTACCAAAGCCTTTGTGTGTGACAAACTGAATATGGCCACGCCAGAAACCCGAACCTAGTTTAAGTTTGAATTGGCATTTGGTCCTTTACAATAAGGGTTCTCTAGTGGCAGAAGGTAAGAAGTGCTGTTTTAGTCATAAAGCAATTCAGAAAGCATGTTGGAAAGGACTGCAGATTTGTCCAGTACTTTCAAGTTACCTAAGGCCAAAAGTGAGCATATTGTAGCCCATCATAAATCACTTTCGTTATTCCTTGTGATTATGCATCCAACGTATAAAATAAATTTTATCATTTTAAACTAAGGTGCAGTGAATGTTCCTCGTGTTCACTTATACCTTTTCTTCCTTAATTTTAAACTACTGTCCTGTTAACACCAGCTCTTCTACTCAGTATGTGTGACGCCGTTGGCAGGAAGCAGACGTGTGCAGGCACAAGTTAGCAAATGAGGTTTATTATCGAGAGAAGTTCCAGAATCGTGGTCAACACACGGGCAAGGGTCAGATCCAGAAGTCAACGGAGTACAAGAAGTGGTCGGGCTAGATCGAAGGTCGGGGACAGGCGAGGGTCGAATACCGGAAAGGCTAACGGGAGAGATGCTCGGTACGCTCAGTAGTAACATGGGCAATACTTTGCACCGGTGTGTCGGGCTACACAGGTTTTATACCCTGTTTGGGGAAACAAGAAGCAGGTGCTGGCGATTGTGGAGCTGGGCAGAACAGCAGGCAGAGCAGGGGGTGCGACAGTATGTCACGGAAAATAGTGTGTTTTGCAGTAAGAATATCTGTGGAGATCAGAACTTACATCTACGCACTCAGGCAGATATAATATATATTATACACAGCAGAAGTTATAAACTATGAATAGCAACTTCACACATTATTAATGTATTTCTTTGTATAGTAACAGGGATTTCACTTTTATCCTGTCCTTGTCAAAACTTAAGTTTGCTACAAAGTTAAATTTACAGTGCAATGTTCTTCTGAATATCAGTATTAAGTACTAGTAAAGTACAAACAGTGTGTTCCAAACATCTTCCACTTATATTTATGCATTTGGTCAAACACTTTTCTCCAAAGCAACTTACATTGTGGAGTATACAGAAAATGTACTGAAATACAGATGAAGAGCTTTAGACCCAAACTGACGATTATGAAGGCAACATAAGCACAAGTGTTCAGCTTCTGGTCCATCTATGCTCATGGCAGTTGCTGAGTGTGTCCCCAAGTCTTGCTTGATGTTGAAATGCCTCGGGGAATGGTGGTGTCTCCCTTCAGGGTCACATGTCTGAACGTGATAATAGAGCAAGGTCGAGCACTTAGCACTTTTTCATCAAAGGTTGATTGACTTTGCTTGGATGAGGTCAGGAGAGCAGGGTTGCTTTGCCGCATCTAGATCCTCACTCACACTTCCTGACTACGATCCCCTTGACATTCATCACGCACTCTTTGAAGCAGCAGCACAGCGGGAAACAAGCAAAGTAACCAGAGGGATGAGAGCCACTATGATATTTCTGTTGGGCGAGGAGTAGTAAATACTGCTCTCCAAACCAGCACTAAACAATGCTTTTGAATTTTAATAAAACATGCCGTCTGTTTTCTGTTTAGTGTTGCACCTTTGTATCTGTATTAATAATATGAATTTGAGGCCTGTTTAATTATGTAGCCTGGCAAAACATTAATATGATGAAATACAATGCTGTGAAATTCATTCTTCCATTGAATTTTATTGTCTTAAATAAGTAATTTGTTTTTTAACATTTGTCATATTTATTGTAAGACTCTTTATAATCCTTGCTGCCCTGATCTAATACAAAACTTTTACTGCTTTGGTGTGTAGTGTTAATATCGGTCACGATCAGTGTTTATAATGATGTAAAACATTAGACTCCCATCCATTCATTTCCATTGTTTTTATGTTCCCATTGATGGGCACCTCCTACACTGATTCTGGCAACATTGCAGCATCCTGCCTTTCTGGCATAAAATAGATAAATGTGAGCCAGACAGAAGCTGAGTCACAGAGCTAGAATTTGGAATATCACTGCATCATGTTTTCAGTGACTTGCAGAGTGCTCCCGATTAATGTCAGCAAGCTGGCTTTTGTCAACTGAAACTTTACACTAATACAAAACCAGCTGGCCTGAAGTACGTTTAAAGGCAAAACCTCCTTCCATATAAACTTTTACTTCGTCCAACCAACTATCCTTTAGTTACTCATAACTGCTTTATTGTAATCATGCTTGTGGTGGCCCAGAGTCTGCCCTGGAATTACTAATAACAGGCTATAAAACAAAACCCTGGATGGATCCATCACAGGTAACATTTATTAAAACATGAAGAATGATTTTTTTACTCAATTGCTAGATATTTGTTTTAAAATTTAGTTCCTGCTTTGTAATTTTTGTTCTCTTTACATGTCAGTTTTATATATAGATTCTGCTTATTGTGTGTGTGTGTGTGTGTGTGTGTGTGTGTGTGTGTGAGTTTGACTACAAAAAAAAAATTAGTTAAGGTAAGAAATATCTTTGTGCCAACTTTCAAGTCAGTTCCTTGAAAAACAAAGTTGTGCGTAAAGAACAAACAGAGAAACACACAGAGATTGTGTTTTATAGATAGACAGAGAAGTCTTTTTGTCACCATGAACATGTAGGTAGCCTCACCTCATAAGTGGCCTCACATGACACAACCCTGTAACTGTGAAAAAACTTTAGTATAGAATACGTTGGGAATCAACTAATATAATGTAGATGCCATTTCATACTCCTGCTTGCATCTTGCAAGTGCCCAGGTCAACAAGTTTCAGTGTAGGCACAGTGTTTCTGTTAAGTTATGAATGGATATTCTGTTGGTGCAAGTTATTTAAGAGGTTTTTACATTACTGCTCACAGAAACCGAAGCCTAACAGGGAAGGGACTGAAAGTGTAATACGAAATGAAATAATAATAAGTCTTTATCTCCAGCACAACAAAGAAAAAAGTTGCTTAGTGATTTTTTAAAAATATATTTTAATTTCAATCCTTAATTTGTTTGTATTTTGTTTGGTGATTTTCTTTATATTTACTTTGCTTTTCAGACTTTCAGTCATTTTAATTTTTTTCATTTTCAGAAACAATGAATTATTTAGAACAATCAATAGTCAGGAACATGACCAAACACAGAAATCAGTATTTTTGGGAATAAAATTCAGTTTCCTTTTGGTATTCCTGTCAGAAGTCAACCCATATATCACATGTCTGTCAAAGACCTGGTCATGGCTCTTCTGGATTAAGACAGTTTCTTCGTATACTAAATTGTCAGGAATCCTGACCAGTTACATTTTTATTTCATTTTAAAATGGATAAAAATCTACTAATGGTTGTGACTAACTATCAACACTTCAAAAACAAATAGTGTATAAGTCTGGTGATGTGTTGGACTCATAACTGATTATTTTTGCTGAAGAGATGTGTATTTCTATAGCCAATTGTTCAATTTAATGTCACTGAGATTTATTTTTTTTAAATTCCCTATGAACACCTTTGTAGTTGGCCTTCACTTCACAGACCCAGACATTAGCCTCCTCCTATGAACCACTGATGAGAGGAGCCTCGCAGACATACTCACACAAGTAACATTTCTCCTAACACTTTTGACAGATTCCCATGATAACAGCATCTATAACTTTAAAGAAAAAACCCAATATTCTATGAATCAGTACATCTTTTTTACTCCACCAGCCATCTATTTTTATTTTCTCATGAAATTAGCATATCTGACATTGATCTGCCCAAAACATTTTGCATATAGTTGATGCTGATGAAGTTTTCCTATTATGCTATAATAGAGACCACTTTGCTTTACATATTAAATTAACCTTGAGCAATATTCAGGGCTTTAGGGCAACATATAACCTCCCTCCTAAAATATGGCAATCTGTAACCTATGTTTTCTTAAGATATGATCCAGCTGGAGCTAAAAAAGGTAAGTGGAATAACAAAGATAAAAGGGCATTGCACTGCCTCCTCAGCAAGAGAACAAAATGGGAGACAGACGCAGATGGGAGACATTGCTGTATACATAATATACATAATGTAAATCAGTATACTATAATATACTGTATGCATAGTAGGCAGCAGGTGGTGTAATGGTCAGAAATCGCACCTTCCATTTAAAGGACATAAGTTATAACCTTTGCTCTGAGTATTGTACCCTTAAGCAGGGTTCCTACCCTGAACTGCTGCAGTAAACAATGCAGAGAAGAAACAAATGGGTAAATCATTTTAAGGTGCTCATTACGCCAACATAACATTGCAAAATTATTTTGCTGAAAAGCAATATGGGTAAATATGGGTAATAATAATACTATATGTCGCGCCCCCTGGTCCGGACTCCACTGGTCTTGATTGCTGATCACGTGCACCTGGCTATTGTTAAGTCATTATAAAAACCTGTCTGTCTGAATTGGTCTTTGTGAGGTATTGCCGTGTTCATCGTGTGTGTACTGAGTGTTACGGCTCCTTGTTATGCCGGCTATTGACCCGTTTCTGTCCCACGACCTAGTCTTGTGTTTCCTCCTTGTCTGTTTCGTCACTTGTTTCGGATTGATTCCTGGTTTGACCCACGCCCGATTGCTGACTACATTTCTGGATCTACCTCTGTAATTAAATGGATTTTGACCTTGCAATTCTGCACACGTCTGCGTCCTGATTGACCCGTGACAATATACTGTATAAAGGTACACACATGTGAGTACATAGGGAAACATACGCACAGTCAGATAAAATGATAATGAATAATGCATATATATTATATGTCCACCCTATTTGTGTCCTCTTGTTGGATTTTATAGCAGAAATTCAATTTATGTTTGGATCTCCCCCTATAATGTTTTTTAACCATGTAACAAAAAATTTCCATTTATAATCCAAATGCTTAATACAAAGTTCTCTGCACGAAAAACCTCTCATAATGTCAGAACTACAAGTGTAAATTTTATATAGCCCATGATTTTTGCCAAGGTGGATCTGCTCCTTCTGCCAATTTGGCCCAGTGCTGCTGGTATTGTCCCAATCCAGCGGACACACACAATTCTCAATGTATAACTAAAAAAACAAAGGCAGATCAGCTCATCACCACCCACAGCTTAACAGGTTCATTTAGAAGAAACAAATACATGTGCAATGACAGAAAGGTAGGTGCCAAAACATGCTCTCAACTGTGTGAGAGAAAAGCATGTCAGAGCAAAAAATTGAGCATCAGATCTTAAATATGTTTTGACTACTAGCACAACAAAAGCTTTTGTCTTTAATGTTTGTGTTTGACATGTAATTGGTACCCATAGTGACAACACATCTTTTTTTTTTGGTTTATTTCTTTGGTTCAGAGATTTTCCTTCAAGTTTTTTTCCCCAAGTGTGAAAACTCTTGCAGCTTAAGTCTTGTTAGGATCTGGAGGGGTTAGATTCTCCATTCTTTAGATATAAGATTTATGTTAGGTGATGTGAGGCCAAGGCTGAAATGTGTTCTTTCTTAACTCATGTCTGGGTGAGATTTACCCCATGGGTGAATGATGGGTAATTTAATTCATTTAATTTGAAAGAAGCTGTGGTTTTTAAAACTCTATCAACTAGGACAAGAATCACGGAAGAAGCATCTAATAGGAACTTCTTTTCACCTAATGGGATGATAGCATAAAACGAGGTAGCACTGTTATAGGAGAACATTTTTAAAAGCTCATTACTACCTGCACAAAAAATTCCATTTACGCTGGAAACATGGTTTGAACTGAGGAACAATTTAAGGTAGACTGTATTTTTGCATCAAGTTATTTAACATTTCTGTATCATCAAAGAAACTTACAAACAAGTGTCAGCTTTACACCTGCTGAAAATGACCACAAATAATTTATCCTCCAGTTATTTTACAACACTTTCAGTTGTGCTGAAAAAAACTGAATTATAATGGAGGATGTGCCTTTGTGTTGGAAATGTGCTATGGCATCACCCCTCGCATGGATAGCATGTGGGTTACCTGCTGTGAAATCAGAAGTTCAGTGCTAGATGTCCTTGTTAGTGGTCCTTTTTCCAGAATATAGTTTTTTTTCTGTCACATTAATACTTAATATGTTATGAACATGTGTACTTTTTAAAGAAACACTTTGTTAAAGAATACAGTACTGAAGTGGACAACACACTTAAAAATAACTAATTCTGTCATGAATTCAATCTGTCTGTATGTAAATCAATATGTTGCAATCAGTATTAATATGAAAAAAACTGTCTTCTGCAAAAAGGAAGATGTAGTAAGCGCAAGTAATGTGATCACTTGCAAATTAAAATGAGGTTTAGTTCTAATGTGTTTGAATTTGCTTGTATTTTAAGAATCTTCACATAAATGAAACACAGTTTACAGCACCTGTAACAGTTTTCCTAAACCAGCAAGCGTTTTGTGTATAGGAAGTAAAATGTAAATGTAAATTTAAAATCATGAGTCCAAAATTATGAATTATTATTCCAAGAAAAGAAACAAAAATATTTTAATATGGGTTTGTGTGGTTTAAGTCATTGAATAATTTGTTTAATTTGAGTCAAATGTGCTGTGCTAAACAAATATTACTGCTGGTAAATGAGTATATATTGTCTTTTTTAATTATGCATGACATACAGCCATTATAAACCGTCATGTTTCTTAAATTCTTCTCTTAATGTAAGCACATCCAGTTGTCCATTATAAGTAGGTACATACTAATAACACAAAATCGTGTTTTATTGATCAATCTCAGAAAAAATCTCTCTCACTTGTTCTTTATCCTGTACTGATTTCATTCCAAAAATTCCATAGTATTTGCTTTTGAGTTGTACAGTTATGTTGGATTCTTTTCCAAGAATATTTTTTCAACAACTCCTTTATTAATTCTTTTCTTTGAGAATTTTGTGGATCCAGTCCATCCACATTCAGCATTTGTTTATGGAGACACTTGTGTTAACATTTTTCAACAGACTGAACTACTTTTCCCCAAAGAACTTATTCATTAGTCTTTCTGGGGAATGAGAAGTCTTCCTTATGAAAAAAAAATCTCTAGAGCCTCTGGTTATTTCAAGGAATACGCTTTGAAGTGTGCTGTGTACCCCAAGATTTCTGAGCGCACAATTTTTCCCCCTGTACTGTGTAATATGTATCATTGTGTGTCAGACTGGATAAGCAATGTGATGTGATTTATGTGTTAGTCTTTCCAGTCAAATCGAAGATGTGGATCGCACTGACACTCATGTCTGTATGTCCTCAGTGAATTGTTCAATCCAAAAAAATTAGTACAGCTGGTAAGATACCATAAATCCAGTGAAAAGGAAGTACAAGTTTTTCAGTGTAAGTGACCTCAGTGCTACACTGGTTATGTCTGAGTCAGCTGCAGCAATTTAGAGAACTGTATAGAACTTTGTAAATACTTTCAAATCAAACCTCTCCAAATAAAGGGATCACTAAAACTGGTGGAATTTACTAAGTCCATATTTATATAGTAACTATGTTAGTCTATGTAGGCTCAATTGATTTGTAGAGCTACCTGTAATTTTTTTCCATAATTTGGCACTTGAAAGTTGAACACACTTCTGCTTCAGTAAGTTATAGTTACTGAGTAATACATTTATGAAAGTGTTCACCCTATATTAAAACTAGACATTTTCATTTAGCAGATGCTTTTATCTAAAGCATTTTATAGAACAAATTGGTCCATTTAAGGAGAGTAACAAGTAGATGCAATAAAACAAAGATTAATTCACATAGACACCTTTATTTAGATAATCTTTAATGTCTTGTTGCATGACTATGGAGGTCATAGGTTTGACTAAACATCTATTCTTACTATTTCAAATATCTTAGGAGACATAATATGGGTTATTTAGATTTCCCAAACTTCTGCAAGTTCTGTAAAACAATGTATGAAAATATATGTGGGGTGAGGGTTCTCTAAACCCTCACATGATTCCTATCACAAAGTTGCCAGCTGTGGGCCATATGTGCAACAGCTTTTCTGTTGTGTTTTTAAAGACCCCGCAACAAATGCTTAGTCCAATCTGTGAATTTGAGTGAATGTAAAAAAGCCCAATATAATGATGTGCCTAAGCCTAAGGGCATCTGTAGAATGTGGAAAATTAGGGAAGGAAATGATCGCTGGGCCAAATAATTGAAATGCTTATTCAAAAGTGACCAAACTGCATGACTCACGATATGCTTGCATGAAGCCAAGTGGAGTTGCAGTACAGTACAGTTGTGTGGTTTGTTCCCAGTATTGTTGCCTTCTGTGTCATGTGACAAACAGGAAGATACTACCTCATGAGCATTGTTCTCCTGCAGAAACATTTCCTTTTTTTTATTTTGTTCTGTATTCTGCTTCAGAAACAAAGCATATCGCATGTCAGACATAATATTTGAAAGGATAAAGTCATATTTAGCTGGAAACAGGAGCAAAGGCTTGGCTGTTTTCCTAAAGGGCGGTAACCTGTGGCGTCTGAGAAGCTTGTGCTCACTTTATGGAGCAGCGTTCAGTGTGACTCAGTAGGATCTGGAGTCATGCAGTGCAGTATTTACAGACTGAAGCATTCTGCCTGCTCTGCTTGCAACCCTTTTTCCTGTTTCTGTGCCTCTGATACATGCTCGATAGCCATTTCCAACTAGGCATTTTTGCTTAGTTCTCAGCTGTTCGATGTCATCTGTCTGGCATCTTCTGGAGATGGCCAGATACTTAACAGAAGGATATGATGAGTGAGGAGCTAAACAGGTCTTTGCCATCTGCCAGAAGCCCACACTGCTGTCTCCTGCCTCTCCATCTCAGGTCCAGGACAGCAGTAAGCTTGCCAGCATCAAAGCAGCATGCTTGCAGGCAAAGATCTAGTTAAATTTGATACTAAAACTGCCCATTAGAGAGGTCTGAACTGATAAGAGGACACAGACTCAGGAATTTAAGCTTTTGTTTTGCGTTATTCTTGACTATGTAGATTGGGTAAGTTGTCCAGGAAAAGTGGATTAGGGCAGTGAGCTGGTTCTCTTTCTCATTCTTGAAGTCTTCTTATTGCGGAATGTGTGATGGTTGGGATTGTGATGAGTCTTTTGTGAAATGTGTGTGAAGGGTCTTGTATGTGACTGTGAAGACCTGCATGATGCGATTGTGTGTGTGTGTGTATTTGCACATATTTGCATATGTGTTCTGTTTCCCCCGTTTGCCACAAAAAAGCATTTCCCCCGTTTGCCACAAAAACATTAAGAAACTCTCAACAGATTCGATTCAGTGTGTTAATTCCTATAAATAGTTTGTTCATGGTTTTCGTGTTCACAGTATTTGAATGTTTTTGCTGATTGAATTTTCATATCATGTACCTATAGGAGACTATCTAGAAAAAGTGTTTTTTTATTATTATCCTGTTAAGTGTCTGTGGAGTAAATACAACAATGTACCTGAACTCTGTCAGAGGATTAAAGTCCTTGAGCAGCTACAGTGGCAGCATATTAATAAGACACTGAATGTGCATTTTGTGCACAGTCTAGTGCTCCTGTGAGTGCATGCAAAGCACTGAAGGTGGGCTTTAATTATGCACCGTGCCGTGGAACTGTGTCTTATCTCCACAAGTGATACAGAAACAATGGCTCGCAGCCTAATGACTAGGCATTTGTCCAGAAAAGGTACCCCATGGTCTGTTTCTATAGGAAAACTGCTTATCTGAGACTGCTAAGCACTACATACTGAATTGTCATGTTAATTTATGTTAACCATTGCTTGCTTCATGAATATACCATCCCTATGTAATTCAGCACTTCTGAACATTGAAAATCTCATTCTGGCCACACTTACATGACTCCAGTCCTTTCGTCTCTCATCTCTTTATCCAGGTATGTGAATGGTGCTTTTCTTAGCATGAGGCTGCAAGATGCCAGCTACTGGGGCCTTGCAAGCAGAACTTCAGCTGAAATGGTAAGGGTAGCAACACCCTAGTGTGATGTTTGAGTTTCCCACCCGGGGTCTTCAAACCACGAAGTGCATTTGAAATGCTGCTGCCTGTCTGTGCAGCTGAAGATAGCGGAAAGCAACAGACAGTTCACAGTCCAGTAATTCACAGGAAGGCCAAGAAAGAGCCTGTATTAAAGACAGCCAAAGCAGCTTTCTAACTCAGTTGGATAGTGCAACTGGCATTTAGTGGGCATTCACTGAATCAGTTACATGTTGTTATATTTAGAGTGCTTTTAAACATGAGGCCTTTTGGCTGCTGCTTTAGAAGAAAATGTACAAGAACATGACAACATCCCTTAACCCAGTCTATTGTACCACGTTAAATATTGCCTTAGAGACCTCAGGGTTTGCTCTCAACCTCATTAAGCAGATTGGTCTCAATGGCACTTTTTAGCCATGCTTTCATTATCCAGAGCCATGCTTTAACACTAATTCCACAGAACATTCTAGTTTAAAACAAATTAAAAATATATATATTTTCCAAGACTGAAATCTGATTTTCCAAACAACTTGTTTTAAACTGCAAAAGTCCCCATCACTATTTGAAATCTGCACCATGACAATGAGGTTAACTTTAACTCTTCAGGTGTGGGCTATTTACAGTGCTTCATTGAGGGAGCTGTGAAGGAAAGAGTCAGTCAGCAAGTTCTAGTGCAGCCTAAGTTGCATTGACACAGTAAAGCCAAAACAGAACTGCCAGGTGTGTTGTTCCTGCAACCCACACAGAGCTTATTTTGCATTGGTTTACTCAATAAGTAAACAGTAGCTTCACCCACTGAAACTTTTTGAGTGTGAACGCTTTCTTCAGCATGAGCTGTTTGCACGATGTGGACAAAAGGATAGTCACAGATTACAGACTAGAAATGTATAAGGAAAAAGAATGCATCAGGAGGCAAGCAGAAGGTCCAGGCTCAGGTTTACCACATTCTGACTGGTTGAGCAACTATTTACTGTGCTGAGGGAGGAGGGGTGGACAGTATCCTTCAGCTTGTCACAGTAAACAGGCAAACAGTTACAGTACAACTATGACTGTTTCAAGACAGGACCCATTAACAAATGTAGAAAAGTCTCTGAATGAGTTCAGAACATAATTTTTCATAATCAACATTTATGTAATATGTACTTTTTGATATTCTTAAGCTTATTATATTATATATGCAATTATATACATCTATTATATTATATTATTATAGTATATATTATATAATATTCTTAGCTGTGTTTGTTGCATTGTCACTTTAATACCCTACCACCCAGTGGCAGAGCAGGCCATGATCACAAAATGAACATTGACACATGGCACAGAGTGCTGAAAAAAAACATGCTGGAAACATAGTAATGCATTACAAAGTTACACAAAACCAGGAGCTTATCTTCTCCAATGTCTGTTAGTTGCAGGTACAGCTGGATTTGTATTGTATGGAGGGGACAGCAGGTGGTGTAATGGTTAGAGCTTCTGCCTTTAAACTTGGAAGCACCACATTTGAATCCCACCTTCTGCTGTAAATCACTTGCACAAGGTACTTATCCTGAAGAGTACAAACCCAGCGAAACAGACTGGTAAATCATTGTAAGTAGCTTAACATTACAGGCCACTTCAAAGAAAAGCATCAGGTACCTCTATATCGATAAAGCTCCATTTCTGTCTGTTTGGCTGTTTGTTCTTTATGCATGGCTTTGTTTTTCAAGTCACAGACTTGGAATTTAGCAATCCTGATGCTTCTCACCCTAAGTGAAGTGTTTCATAGTCAAGTTCATTAAACTCCAAAAAGGCTACTTTCTATTTTGAACATTTAAAATTCCATCTTTGACAAGGCTTGGGGAAGCAGCAGCAGTGATGTCACACATAACACATAGTATGCTGAGCATATGTAACGCTGGTGGACTTTCTCTTCACATGTACACACACACATACACACACATTAACGCACATTTTCTCACTCTCATATGCATGCATATGCTGACGTACTTTCTCACTCAAAAACACATTAGTCAAAAGGAAATAAAGATTAGCGACATATGATATTCTTATTACTGTGTACTCATCACCACAACTGGAGTGCATGATGCTGTCTGTGCCAGCAGCATGACTGACGACAGGAGCCAGTAGCTGGTTATATGTGAGCAAATAAAAATATCAAAATTAATATATGTGACACACAGCATGGCACACATTAGTGATGTACGGGTAATAAAGTTTGGCGATATATATTTTGTTTTTTTCCAGCTTGATCACAGCCACCCTGCATGTCACTCTCTGTGGCACTAACAATATTTATGTACTAAATACAATCACTTTTAATAGTATAGCAGTTTGGTGATTATATAATGTGTTATTACATTTTATCTTTCCACTACTACACCTTTTTGACCAGGGAAGTGCCAGGGAACAACTAGTATGACAAAAAAAATGTATGGACTGTTCTCTAGGGTGGATATTATAAGCAATACTGTAAACCATGTTTTACTTTTTAATATTTTTGAGACTCGGGTGAAAATGTCTAAGCCTTTGCAGGACCCAGTTTGAAGTCATTCAACTATGTAAATTGTGCAGCACATCTGTAGCTTTGTATAAACTTTCTGAATAATGGAGCAGTAGAGAAAAAACACAAAATTATAGCAAAGTGCTTTCTTTTTTTAGGACATCCATGACTGACAAGTTCACATATTTAACTTTTGCTGTAGTTCTTCTCTCCTGAAATTTCGTTTTCATAAACTCATATAAATCACTTTTTTATCATTAATATCTGAACAAGGCATTTTTCTCTTCTTTCTTGTTCAGTTCTGTAATGGCGCTGCAGATAAGGTATTTTTAATTAATGCTAAATTGTGGGTGGTAATTATTGAGAATTAAATTCCACAAGGTAAGTATCTTATGTTATTAACTGAATTAGTCAAATTTTCAACAATTTAACATTGGTCTTTCAACCTCACTTTTGATACATAGTTTACTAACCCTGAATGTTAATTTAGTTAATTATTCCATAAACTAGCAAGCTAAAATTAACCACTTTGGGTTCAAGAAACACCAATACAAGCAATAAAAGGAAAAATACTGTCAGGCACTGTATTAATAGATTTCCTTTTCACAGTCATCTTCTTAAATCTGATTTATGTGGTTGCCTTTGCAGTTTCTGCTCAGAATGGTGTTTTGCTTGTTGCAGGAGGTAGAATGGGGGTTAGATCTGTTGTTTTGTACTTAAAAACTCAGGTTCAAATCCTACTTCTTGTTGTAATACATTTGAGCAAGTTACTTATCCTGAATTGCACAGCTGTGTAAAAGGGTGAAATATTTTAAGTAGCTTTGATGGAAAGCATCAGTTGAATGCAGTAATAAATGTGATTAATACTGTGTTTGTTGTTATCGGTGTTCTTTTTTACTGCTTGTGCTTTTCTTGTATAATATGGATGTACAGTATGAGGAAGTATAAGTATATGAGATCATAGAAGATGGCTTTAGTATAATAATTTATGGGGACAAGTCTTCTGAGTCAGTTGAAATATAAGGACTTTCCTGGTGTTCTGTGGAAGCCAATTTCATGGGATGTTAAGCACCTAGCATCAACAAATGAACTAGACGCTCAGCAGTGACGATGAAATGCCTTTGCTTTGTTGTGTGTATCAGGCCAGTATCTTTGAATTTGCACTCCCAGTTACTGGGCTGTCACAGGTTTTGTTTTATTTTTCAAGCATGAATGAAAAAAAAATTAATCCAGTAACTAAGCTGTTGTGGTTTTCAAGCCTTATCTTCAGTTCAAAGCCCTCTTCTGGTGACTGGGGTAGGGAATATGATGGTCCCCATAGTTAGGATCAAAAAACTATTCTGTTGCCCTGAGATCATTTTAGATTCTGCACCACCGATAACTGAGTACTTTTCCTGGTCAAAGTCCTGGCATTACCCCTAGTGAAGAGCTATTACCAGCCTTAATTGAAATGAATATCCAAAGACTTGTGCTGGCATTCAGAAACACATGGACAAGGTTCCTGCCAGGTTGCTCAGCCATCAATAAAAAAGGGACTGTATGCAATAAAAAGCCACTGAGGTACCATTGCACAGTATGATTTATGTTGTTGTGGCCTCTGAGTGCAATGCAGTAGAAATTCAGAGGATGGTTTCCTGTTGTGGTAGGCTGTCCATACGTGTAGGTACCATTTCACCAAATGGACTGTTGCTGTCAAGACCACTCTGTGTGTGGATCTACCTAATGGAAAGAACACGCTTGCGATCATGGCATGGTTCGCAAATGTTTAAATCCTGTAGTGTAGTGACAAACACACACAGTAGTCGATACCATTGAGGATAGTAAGTGACCACTCAGCCATAGCCTCCAACATGGGACAAGAACAAAAGAACTTGGTTTAGCAGACATCTTTACACACTGACAATAAGATGACCGTTACTTTTGTGTCTGCTTAGTTTTTTAATGAAATTCCTTGACATATCACTGGCAATAGCTTCTGGATTTGAACAAAATGCAAAAAAGCACACAGATGTGACAGCTATACAGATTTCAGCTGTGCTGTGGCAATAAGAGACTCATTCAGACTGACAAAAAACATACGTAGTCATCCCTCAGTTGTTGAATGTTCAATCTCTGAGAACTCACTATAATAGCCTCATTTAACCCCCTTCCTGATTTCTGCTATTACTGCATATTTGTCACACTAAATAATTTTGCATCTGTAGATAATGTAATGCTAGACAAAGGGAACCTGAGTAAACACATAACAGCTTTTTAAAGTTATCATTATTATCATTATTATTATTATTATTATTATTATCATCATTTTACTTAAGGAAAAAAGCTATTTAACACACATGTTGGATAAGTAGGCATGTTTGATGTATACATTTTTTTCCACTTGCTTTTCTTACAAATTTGTTTATTCATTGTTCATCATTAGACATAAAAGCAAAAATGAATATACAGTACTATCTTCTTATAACTTTTCAGTAGCAGACTACAATTATGAAAGTTTAGTTATGTGGAGTTTGGACACATTTTTGTAAAGTTGTAAAGTTTCTTGCAATGGCAAACATTTCTGATACGTTTAAGTGGAGGGATTAATTTAATAGCTCAATTTTAATAGTAGTTTTGGCAGTTAACAGATATGTATGATACAGAAGGACTTTTGGCATGGCCTAGATGTCTACTGTGGCATTGTGAGCTGTATATCAGCATCATGATCAACTATTTTGAGATCACGTCCCATGAGTCAGAGATTTACACGGACCTTGTAAGCTCTTCATATGTCAGACTTCCCCTCACATTCCACCCACAGCGTAACACAATGCGATTCTCCAAAATCATTAAGTGTTAAAAAGGCAAATGGATAGAAGGGTACACACAATCATCAGACATGAGTTGCAGACCTAGTTCCCAAACCTGGACCAATGGGACTGTCTTGCACAGGTAGTACAAGTGGAGAATGCTTGTCTGGTCCTTCTAATGGAAGAATGGATGAGCATCAGACAAGATAAACTCATCATGAGCAAATGAATCAAGCTTCATTTTGACCTTTGTCTCTGTCCCCAACTCTTGAGGGCAGTCTTTCATATGTTTTCCATAAATGTAGCACCAAGAGTGACAGGAAACAAGGACATGTTTGTGTCTCTCATTCTTCTGCCCATGGCTCTTGTGCTGCTGGAAAGAACAAAATGTCAGTGGTGTTTCTGGGCTGATAATGTTATCCCTTGGGGTCAAAGTGCTCCCTCCGTCTAACTAAGTTCACTAATTATTTTGTGCCAGTCCCCTGAGTTTTTCCTTATTAATATTCATCCCTGGCTTATAAAACAAAAGGTTTCTTATGAAGCACTCAGTTCCTTCTCATGTCTTTTTGAAGGTGACAGTTTTAAGTATGTTGAAAATGCAGTTCACTGCTTCTCTGTTCAATAACTGTTATCCTTGTTTTTCTCATCTTTCAAGGATTTAGTTGGTTTTTCTCTTACCCTCTTCTGTGTTCCTGGAATTTCCAAATCATCTGCTAAACAACTGTTAATTATATGCCTTTCTAGGAACTGAGAAACCTTATTGCTACAGGGAAATATGACACCAGAAATCTGGAGGAAAGGGATTTATGGAATAATTACTATGCATCCACGCACCAATCTCAAGGCATTTTGACTAATCCTGTGAAAAAATTAAGCTGATTGAAGTAATATCTGTCACTTTATGCATGATTATCACAAAGCACCTCTGGCCCTGGTTAACACAAGTGCAAATGTTCAAATAACAGTGATGCTGAATCACCTTTCACTATGGAATACAATATAGTCCAAATGCTTATGACAGCAAAAGAGATTCGGTTACTCTTGTCTGCAGCCTGGACAAAAATAAATTAGCGTTTTCATTTTATTCCTTGCTCTGCTGTCTTCCCTTATACATTATAGCTTAAGAAGAAGAAAAAATAAAGCAAGGACAATATCTTTTTTGACTAATTTTTTAGTTGTAAACAATTTTCAGCATTTGGACTAATGGTAAAAATTCATATTTTCTTGTTTAAAGGGCACTTAATTTACAAGTAAAAATACAGGATTGAGCGAAGGTCAGACTGTACAACCTTTCAAGCTGAGCTTGGTTACTTTACATTATGAGTTTCTGTGAATAAATAATTGATGCTGCAAGGTGTAGTAATGGTGCAGGGCATCCTGAAACATCTGCATGTTAAAGGAGAGGTTTGTATTCCTGGAAAACAGATTTGTTTAAAAGTACGTGGAGAAAAATGCTCCAGATGTCAGTTACAGCATGTGTGCCTTCACCCTCATAAAGACAGTGAGAAGTTGTGTTCTTCTGGGGCAGAAGCGCTTCCATTTGTCTTCAGTTTTCAGTGTCACAGTCCTACAGAACTGTGGCCAAATGTCACAGTTGTCATCACTCTGATGCATTGTCAGTATTTTTACCTAAAGTCACATGTTACAGTACACATCTGTATGTTCTCTGGAGCAGTTTAAGTTAAGGCCTTATTTAAAATGTAGCAGAACACCTTTCTTACATGTATTGTACCCTCTTAGACGTGAGCTGGCAACCAGCTGACTGTAAGTACATGTCCCTAACCTAGTGCCAGGTTTTCCATTAGTTATTGTAGGCATAGGCATTTTTTGTGTGTCTACAAAGAAGGGGGAGTTTTAAAATCAAAAAATAAACAAAAAGACCATGAGACAGACATTTATTCAAGTTAAAACTTACGATTTACATTTCTAAAATATAATTTCAAAATCACTAGGCATTTCTTAAAAAACGTTCATTATTAAGCTTCTCTTTTCAGCAAATTCTTTAATAATGTCCTCTAAACCCATTTTGTCATCTCAGTCCACAGAAGAGCCAAAGAATAAAGTGCATCATGTTAATGCAATCAACTGGAAATTGCCCCTCTTTTCACACACTGTCGCATGATGAGATCAAACACCAAAAACCAGCCCTGCCCTAACAAATACCTGATGTTCCATTTGGTTTGTTCTATTTCCTTTGGCTGCAAACGTCTCTAGGGATCAGTTCGCCAAGGGGGTGAATCAACACTGCAGAAGCATTTGGAACAGGTGACAGAGGCCAATAGGTGAAACCACAGGGATGTGTGACATCTGGCACTGTAGAAGATGTGATGAGAGTGGGAGAGGGTGCATCCACAGCTGCTCATTTTCTGCACAGCTCAACCAGGGATCCCCAACCTCAGCACTGAGTACATATTCACTGCCTTCTGTTTCAGTCCATATGGAAAGGTGTCATAGTGAGGCATTTTGCTGTCTGTTTTGCTCCTTTAGTTTGACCTGTGCTTATCCTTTTTTGAATTTTACTTTAAAATATATTCAACTTATCACAGATTAGCAAAGAATGAGTCGATATAATGACAGCAGTTAATATTCATTAAATGCCTCATTTTTTCCTGTGTAGGGATTATCATAGAAGTGCTCAACTGAAAGCTGAAAATAAATAAGTGAAAAGTGTAGGTTCTGGAATCTCCAAAGAATTTGTAAAAAGAAAGAGTTGGGAGAGCACACATGGTGTTGAAGAAAAAAATAACGTTTTAATTTGTGCAGTACGAACACATTTCTGCAAGATGCCTTCTCCAGCACCTGTACTGTAGGAATATATATATATATATATATATATTTATATATATATATATATATATATATATATATATAGAGAGAGAGAGAGAGAGAGAGAGAGAGAGAGAGAGAGAGAGAGATCCTGCCATTTTTAGCCTTGACTTTTTTTCATGTGTTGAACGTTTAAATGAGTTCTGATGGACCATAGTCTACGTAGTACATGTTTGGACCTTGTCCATTATAGTCAGTGGACAAACAGTGAAGAAATGCTGATTTGGTGTCTTGGGGTTTGTTTTGAATTTACAGTAAACCAGAAGGTTATAGGTACTGTAAACAGCAGCAAAGATCTTAAATCCCATAGTGTTACATTGCTGTAATTGCATTGTTCCTGCTCACAATCCACAGTAGGACAAGTAATTGGACAAGATTCCCTATTGTAACTTTGGTATTTCTCTTTGACATGTAAAGAATAACTGCTTGTCAAGTGAGTTATTCATTAGACATTTGCTGTTGCTGCAGGTCTTGTATTCATTACATGCAGCACTGAGGTTGTATCTGCTGCTGTCACTGTGGTAAAAGGGCCAACTTAATCACAGTGGCAAAGGCATAATGGAGACACCTTTACTATGATAATTGAAGATTTACGGTGATGTGCCGGGATTGTTTTTGTTTATCATAGCTCAGTCCTGTAATTGAGTTTGCTACTGCAATGTTATGTAGTCACGTTGCCGCCTTGACGGAATGGTATCACTTTCCAAGAGCAGGAGGTACACTGCTCTACTTCGGTAATGCCGTAGTCTGCTTTGTTTGAATGTGGATTGGCAAAATAGGATTGGGGAAAAAAGTACAAGTTCCAGCTTTGAAGTTTTACACAAGACTTTTGACCATTGAAGGAGACAGTTTGAATGAGGATGCTGTTTGTACTGCAACATGTTTTTATATCCTCTGCTTCCATTGCAAAGTTATGGCTCTAGACTCTCTACTTGATTTTTTAACATTCTTTGACAAATTAATTGTAATTTGCTGGGTTTAGAGCTTTTGTAGTTCTCATACCCCACAATGGCAAGCAGGTTTTCCTATTCATCCATAAGAAACTGAACTGCAGCTCACGGGGGCCTTCAACTTAAAGAAACGATCAGTAAAGGTACTTGTAACCTGCAGAACCTGGTGCTGTTGACAAAAGAATCCTTATACATGACCAAAGGAAACATTTAACTAATGCCTTTGCCCAAGGCAACTTATACAACATCAGTAACTTATACATTCCCTTTTATACAGCAATTTAAAGAAAGTATCTTGCAAAGAGCAGGATTCAACTGCAGAACCTTCTAATTGTAGGGCAATAGCTTTAACCGCTGCCTTAGCCACTGTCCCAAGCACAGCTTGTTTGTGGATTATTATATGAATAATTCCATCAGTCATATAATGTTGAGGCTTGTGTTGTGCAATTCATCTTCCATTTCCCAAAGGACTTCTGGTCATCATGTGACATTCTTTGGTTGCTTCTGTCATCTTGTCCAGCTGCTGGTTATTTGCACATGGCTGGAGATGCCACTAACAAGAAAACCTAATCTTTTTAAAAGGGAATAAAAAATGTCTTTATGTGTTTCATCTTGTTTCCTCGTCCTGGGCCAATTGGGCCTGCTGTTGGCAGCTGTCCTACATCTGATCCTGATCCGTCCCTCATCTGTCCCCTGCTACCAAGGGGATTTTGCCCAGCATCATCTCTGCTCTTGTGATATCTCATCAAATGAAGATACAGTCAGGGTTATCGGCCCAGCACAGTGCATCTGGTCCTTCTTTATCAGTTACCCATTACCTTCTTTACCAATTACTAATTATATTAGTCTGCAGTATTTAAGTCTACAATACCCACCAATCCTGATGAAAAATAATCTATTTCACATTCATTTCATTTGTTATATTAAGGTCTATGTAGCCAAACTCTTTTCATTTAATTTCCTGCATTACAATGCATCTTGTTAGTGATACAGTTGTTGTAAATGTCATGTAATGGTGGGAGAATTGCTGTTGCCAGATTTTCTCAAAAGACAGGAATGAGAGGTAAAATGCCAGAACATTTATAGAACAGAAAAAGAATTATTTTGCTGCAGAGCCATTTTTCTTCAGCTTGGTGCATGAATTAAGCCTCTTGCAGTCTCAGAACAGTTTCCACCATGAGTTAAAACAAAATTGACACTGTAAAGTGTGTTCCAAAATAATCTCTACACGACACAGCATCTTAACTCCTAAGCCCGACTGTTGCTCAGCAAGGAGACAGTTCTAAGGACAGCATGGGTCTCATTATGCAGATTTACACAGGTCTGCAAACTCTTGCTTCCACCTTAACAGGAGGCCGTAAAAGGACGCCACCATGTGCTGTCATCGTATTGGTTCATCCTTCCACAGAAAATTTGAACTGGCCACGTTTACACTGGAAAAGAAACTGAAAGGGCATAGCCATTTATGTGAATAGACTAATTTAATCAGGCCAAAAACATGTTAGCCCAGGTTGCTCCAAAAATGGGTTATGCACAGAATAGCTCATTGAAGTGTTGCAGCACTGGACACTTTGCAAACAGGGTTGGCAGTTCAGTTTATGCTAAAATGCAGGTGATGCAATTGTTCCAAAGAACATTTCCAAAGAATTTTGATTTCATAGTTGTCAGTGTTGTGCCCCATAAAACATTTGGGTTTGCTATAGAAAGCTTTGTCTCATTCACAAATCAACGCTGCAAAAATTAGAGAGCTGTGTACACCTGTTGAATTCCGATTAAAGGTGTCTTTCAGGTAAAGTTGTTTGTATTTTATGTGCAGTAGTAGAAAGATTTTTTTTTTGTTTGGGAAGCTATATAATCAGTTTATGTCAGTTACAAATGTTTGTTTTTGGAAATTAGTTTTGGTGAGATGAACTTCATTTTCTCTTCTCAAATGTGTGTTTTGATTTTCTAGTTAATGTAGTAATGTAGTTTTTTAATGTGAAACATGAACTTTCTTGTTTCTTAGAGCGAGTCTATTCTGAGGGAAACAGAACACAGAGAACACAGCGTCCTAAAAATGTCAAGCAAGAGAAAGAAGTAGTTCAGGATTTAGTGCTGCACTACTGTTGTTTTCCAGTTTGCCATCTGGTCCAACCTACTGCAGCTCTCAAGCTGTATGTCTATATCGAACTTCCTTAGATGTGTTGATTGACTGAATAACTAAAGCTTTGATTTCAATAATGCTTTTCTCTTCTGTCACTCTGTCTGTTGTAATTGAGAAATGTAAGGATGGAATGACAAAGCCAATTTATAACTAAAAAGCACTTATCAGATGCTATTATTAGTCGTATTAAAATTTTAATACTAATGACAAATGCAAGTGCCGAGTATAACATTTTAGCTTTTACTCCTGACAACTAAACAGAGTGTATGACTGGCTTTTTCTAAAAACTATCTTTTGACATTTGATATCATGGGAACTATGATTTTATTATTTAGTTATTTATAATTGATTTCATTTTTCACTTATTTTTCTTCTTTCATTTTTCTGCAAATCTTGCTATTGTCTTGTGCCAAACCAGGACAACAGCTGTCATGAATACAAAACAAATTTTTTTTCGTAGTTAGACAACATTTTAGACTGAGATTTAAAGGACTTCAAATAATAAACAAACAAACAGACTGTCATGAACAAAACTGGCGATGAATAGTAGAAATATTTTTATATTTACCTGGATTGTACACTGTCAATCTAGGGGTGGCTCAGCAAGTAGTGCTGTTGCCTCAGATGGCCTGGGCTGGTTGGGTGTGAGGTTAAATCCAGCTCCGACTGTGTGGAGTTTGTATGTTTTCCCCATGTCTGTGTTGGTTTTCTTCTAGTGTCCAAAGACATGTTTTTTAGGTTATTTGGTCACTCTAAATAGCCTGTACTGTGAATGGGTGTATGTCATCACCCTGTAATGGACTGGCATCCCATCCAGTGATTTCATGGCCTGGCACCTATTGCTTTCAGGATAGGCTCCAGACCACCATGACCCTACTCAAGATAAGCAGTTAACAAATATGGATGGATGGGTGAACCCTGTAACTATAAAAGTTTACATGCATTATACAAAGTAATGCTTTATAGTTTGATAACTTCCCATGACTACATATAAACACATAAAATTGGGTAACTTCCCATGACTGTATATACTTTAAACATGGCTGCAGGAGAGTAAGACTCTGCCTTAGTCTTAAAAATGTGACAGTAGGCAGGCACAGTATGGCTAGTTTAAGGCTATCTACAGTCATGCTTAAATAAAACGCATATTCACTCACTCTCGATAACCTACACTCAAGGTCAAATAGCCTTGGGCTACCTGGGGATGGGTTTATCTCATACCTGTCAGGATGATTCCTCACCATGGGAGACTGTACAGTTTTACTGTAAATGTACTGCCTGGAGTGCAATTTGATAAAATCCAAGATTTAAAAAAAATAAAGCCCAGTTACAGCATGCATTGCACCACAAAGATTAACTTTGAGTTCATAAAGAACAGAAAATACAAATGGGAGTGAAGGACAATAAATGTTCGCTTTTTATCCAAAAGGGCTTGGCAGCATTAACCTGTTTGAAATCCCCCCAAAGCCAGAATCATATCAGACATAGTTAAACTGCACTTTAATAAAGTGCCATCATCCAGTGTATTTTGGGTATGTGCTAAAAACATCATTTCATTGGTTAAAATGGAAGGTAAAGATGAAATATGTATGCATAATTTAGATGTTATGGAGTTTCAGCACAATAACTGAAGTTCCTCAGCAGGGTTTCTAAGCATCCTAAAGTATCCCTCCCTCCAGCAGCCCATGTGTCTTTTATGCAGTTCCTCCTCCTAAGTGTAGTAAATATAATGAAGGAAAAGGTCTGCAGGAGACAATGGAGCAAAGGAGACAGCAAAAGCAGATTGGGAATCATACTACCTTCTAATAGGTTTCACCATGACCATGATAGCTGCAAACAGTTACTAAATTCACAGAAATCAAACACATTTTTATCAGGCAATAAAAAGTATGGAAAACCTTTACAGTGTCTGTTGTTTCATACTGTCAGAAAGTAACTATAAATGATTTTCCTTAAAAAAAACTATTAAAAATGTGTTGTATGTCACAATAATACATGTACTACTATTACAGCTTCTGCAATGTTTAAAGTTATCATTCTGTCATGCAATTGTGCTATTTTTTAGTTACATTTAATACTGGAATTATTTACATAGTTTCTAGTTCTGGCTGTTTTTTTTCCTTTATCATTTTCATCTTGAAACAAGTCGGCAGGGTTTAAGTTTCCTTAAAGTTGTCTCTCGTAAACTCTCTGAGCGGTTGACGCGGTGCAGTCCGTTGAGAGGCTAGTTGCAGGGAACAAAGTGAAAGCACAACAGCGTTTTCCCAAATTGCTTTGTCAGTGCCAGCTTTGCACTTTCCTCACACTTCCACCTCGCCTGTTTTGCTGCTTGTTACTTAACACTAGGCACAGCATTAAACCAACTGCAGAAAACAATTCACAAACACTACAGGGGAAAACAAAAAAGTGGGCCCATGTAAATTAGGCTGGCATCAGCTGTGAGGAAATAAACTGTAATTTCTGGTAGTGAGTATTCTGTGTGGGTCTCAATTGTTCTTTAGAAATTAGCACAGAATGGATTATTAACATACCAACAGTTTTCTTATAAAAGATAACTGTGTCATGTGTTTTGTTGATGAAAATGGGAGATGCTAGCTGGTAACTGTTAGACAATACAGTTATTTTGCATTTGTCTCAAAAGGGATGTAAACATTGTCAGGCTAGAAGCATAAAACACGTTATCCAGACTTGAAGACAGTTGCGTAAAATATTAAGATTTTAAAAACATGAGCGTGATGAAAGAGAGTTGGTTTTCAAATGCATCAATGGTAGTCATGCACAAGACAAACAAACAGAGGAAAGGTGGATTGCTTTCCAGTAAATACTTGTATGGTACTGTCATCCGAGGAGATACAATCAAAATAAATATTTTCTTCTTGCCTATTACTGCTAGTTGAAAGGAGTGTGTCTAATTACAAATAACAATAAATGCTAGTCTGTTGAAGGATTATAATAGGATTTATCAGGATAGCGGCTATAAAGTTGAGGGTGTGAGCTCTGCATGTAGGAAACTCAGAAGATGAGACATTTTTGAGCTGTGCACTCAGCATCTGAGGATTTGAATGTGTGAGTGAAACTGATTCACCATCTTTAGTGGGAATTTCATAGTCAAAGCATTGAAAGGTTGAATTCTGATATCCTTACTTTAAATAAGAAAAAGACTCCAAGCAACTTCCCTGTGAAAAAGCATGATTTGTTTTCAATTCAATTTTAATAAATTTCATATTTTGAGATTTTAAATGCTCTGTAACTACTGAGTATTGTTTGCACTTCATGGAAATAAAACATTGTCAGAGTTCTGAGGCTGACAAGTGAAAACATTTTTTCTCCCTCTTAAATAAAAGGTTCTGTTCTGTTTTAGCTCTAAGTTGAATACAAAACTATGTCCAACACACAAATATGCTAAAAATGAGCACATTATAGTTACATTTAATCTTGGTTTTTTATTTGATCCTTTGACAGGAAAAGGAGCCATTAAGTACCTTCCCTGGCCTCCATTTCCAAAGGATGTCCTAGAATGCCCTGCCAACATGAGTCCTGCTGATTCTGTTGGCCATTCATACATTTAAAGCCTATGGTCTGAAAGAAAAATAAAGGCTTGGTAACCAGGCAACATACATAATATATGGAATTATAGGTCAATTTACTAAAGATACTTGTGCTTGGCAGAGAAAATTTAGCCAGACCCCTTCAGCTTTGACGCATGTAGTGAAGCCATTATACAAGAACTGATGTGACCGAGCAGCAGGGAAGAACTAATAATAATAGAGAATAACTGATCTCCCATTGTTCTCATTACTCCTGCTTACTATTGTTGGTGTCTCCTGATTAAGAAGTCTTCATGCTTTCCAAAACGTTCTGTGGGTTTCTGCTAATCATTTTGATAATACAAACAACTTATTTACTAGCATCTGTGTCAGAATTTATATTAAGAGGTGATGGACATTATCATGTGGCATGAGATGGGCAACAGTCTTAAAACCACTTTATGCATCTTACTCCATTTGTCAGGCATTAATGAAATATTTATTTTCTTGCTATTTGTTTCATTTGCCCAGAAGGGATGAGTAGCCACTTGTACTTGGACCTCCAGAGGTTTATTTTTCTCTCATTCTTGCTGTTGTTTTGTTTTTTGTTTTCCTCCTCTCAGTAGCCACCTGGCTAATTTAGACAGCTATCAGGCTGTTTGGCTTAACAGTAGACAGTCTGTGTTGTGTCATTTACTCCCTATTGTTTATCCCTTGGATCTTTGTATCCCTTGAACCTTCAGTACTCAGTACTCAGTGTTACCTATTAAGGAGAATGGTACACAAAAATAAACTGAAAATTAAATAAAATTGAATTTATTCCTTTGGTTAATGTTGGATAACGGTAGTTCAGAGTCTATTCTGGAAAAATATGGCTGAAGGCCAGCACCACAGCTGTGCACTATGCCCAGGTCACCAGTCCGCTGCAGGGTAATCACACACATTCATTCACATACTGACAAATTATGGGGAATTTAGTCAACAGTCCACTTAAAACGTCTTTGGACTGTGTGCAGCGCACATGGCTTAGATATACCTTAAGATGAAACATCTAAACTCTACACAGACTGAGCCAGATTCAAACACATGTTTAAATGCACAGGAATCCATTACACACCAGCTTTACCTACTGCACCACCAATTCTGGCACAAACTGCTATACTATCTGCTGCCTTCATAGTTTCTTAGGCAAAAAGATAGCATTTCCAAGATAAGAGCAAGAAATCATTTGCATATTTCGAAGCAGACTTTTCTTTCTTGAGGTAATTCCTTGTTTAGTTTCTTGGCTAATGACTTGAGTATGACTTTCTGTAGTTGAAGTGTCATCCCCTTTGATGAACTGGAATTCAATATCGATTCAATAAGAACAGGTCATCACTTGAGATCGGGTTTTACTACAATTGCTGATACTGTGAAGAAAGAAATCGGTTGTCACGCGCTTGTTGCCAAACTCAATTCAGCAAAAGGCAGACTGCGTGTCACATCCAACTGTACGTCTAAGGACATTACTTCATTAGCATGGAGCAGAAAGAGGGGACAGCCTCCAATGTTTTAAGAGGAAGCAGAGCTCACTGAAGAATGTGCTTATCTGTGTTCTGTTTGAAAGAGCACCTGATACTGAAGGGGTCTATGAGAGCTACTAGACGGGCCTTTTAGGTCTAAGGTTTTATCAGTACATTTTTATCACTGTCTTTCTGTGCCCTTCATTGAACATTTAGTTATCACCCTATAGGGTACATTAAAAAGAAGAAATCCATTATCTGCAGGCAGCCTTTGTCTCATGCCTGCTTGCTCTTTCTCTAAGCATTTGGGGAAGATGCCCAGAAAGATTTATAAGGAGAAGCCTTTGAATAAGGTATATCCAGAAACACAGAGCTGATGCAAAAATGTATGCACTGATAAAAAAAAAAACAAGTGGTTTTCACCAAGGACAACCTTTTCCCTGGGGGATTTAGTAAACAAGAGCAACTGTCAACTGTGTGCTGTAAGCTTCTTTTTTCAGCTCACCAGATTCAGGCTATTATGCTGCTAAAGGACATAATATGTATTTTTTCCACCTCTATTGGGTCATTGACATCCACATGGCCTCCATTTGGTTTAAACATACATCAAAGGTCACTGCGTGATAAACCACATTAGCCTATGTGTTTAAATTAGTGTATATTTTAGCAATAATGTGAAGACTGTGGTGAAAGAGCATTTTACTGGATTTAGTACTTGTTTTTAAAATAATTTAATAATTTGTTTGTGTTCATAAGATGTTGCAGTAAAGTTATTGGCTTTCATGAAAAGAAGCTAAATAGGCTACATCTTTTTAGAATGCTGTATGTTGTAGCACTTTTTTAGATTTCATTGTAGCTTGCAAAGGCTTATGTCTGGCCTGGTTTCTTGCTGTATTTTCATAAAACCCTCAGAAATGAACCTCAGAACTCTTCTGCATTCTGCCCAAGCTTCCAGCGTACCCTTTGATAAAATACTGTTCTCTTAGAACTAAAGATGGCCACACCGCCAAACTTTCTGCCCTGATTAAAATTACAACTATTCCTTGGAATGAAAGATGATAAAGGGATACAGGATAACCGTAATGTATTAGAGTTCTGCTTGTTTCTCCTCTTTAACAATAATCTACTCAAATACTTGGCCAGCACTTTAATTTGTCTAATTTACAATATGGCTTTAAAATATTTCCACCAAGGTTTCTCAGGCTGCAACAAGTTCTTATGTGACTGAAAGCCATGCTACAGACATGTTTTGGCTGTCATGGGTTCCAACAATTTATCAAGTTCTTCTCTCTCTAACTGCCTCCTCCCCAGTCACTCTCTTCCCTGAGCCCTGTGTTGACTAAGACCCCCATTTTTTTCACTCCCTCTGGACTCTGATGCCCCCCAGTGAAGCTGTACACCCTGGCTCTTTTCCTTAGGGAGAATTTACTTTCTCTCACATCCTCTCTCACATTAGACTGTAGGTTGCCCAGGACTCTGTGCTCTCTACTTGCACCCATGTTCCACCCTACAATTACGCTGGCTCATATCCTGTGGCTGCACCCTGACCAATTTCTGTCAGACAGCAGGTCAGCCAGGGGCAGGGCTAACACAGCCTTTCCTAAAACGATATGGCAGCAAACCCCCCCTTGGGCCAAACTTCAGCTGCATGAAGAAGAAAACTTCCACAACAGAGAAGCTTCTCAAAAATTAACTCTCTCAGCAGATTCTAAGTTATTCAAGGACAACTTCATTTTTGATTCCTTTTCTTGGAAAGGGGGTTCTGCCTCAGCACTCAGGTACAAAGTTTGAAGCAAATTTTCCTTTTATGCATAATTACTTTGTCTTTCAGGATTTCACGATGGCTGTAACTATCACAGGCAGTCCAGACTTCAAACGTCATCTCCAACATAATAGAATTCAAAGAGAAGCGTTTTGAGCAATGCGTTTATGGCTCCATGCTTTTTGGCTCTGAAGGACATGCTAAATGCTAATTGGGAAGCTACAGCCTAAAGGTACCGCTACTGCTGAAAAAGTTCAACTAAAATGCGTCTGAATCCTGTATAAAGTGTGGTGCCTGTTTACAAATGACCTTATAACGCCTGAGAAATGTAATAGTCCATCTCCATTGACATCAACAGTCTCATCTTTCTTTCCTTGCTGCAAGAAGGTCACCTCATCTACCTGTGTCTGCATCAGTGAGTGTATTATTCACACACTCCACAGTACCTCCCAGGTAGCAAGACCCTGGACTCACTAGCCCTGCATGACACTCAGAAACATCCACACAGCTGAGTCTTAATATTTTGCAGGGAACATGTGAGTGATGCAACAAGTCAGAAGAATATGCCCTTTTAGAACGACATGTGAGGCTTGGCCACTGTACATGGCTCAGGGTAACAATGATACAAAGATGTTAGTCGTGACCCACTGAAATGTGTTGCCAACCTGTCGAGGGTTTGTATCAGTTCCAGCTCTGTCTGTGGTTCTTCTTTTCGGGGTCCAGCAACTGCGTTGCTGTCAGTGGTGACTACGCAAACAGCACAGCTGCACAGACTAAGACGCTGCAGGCTGCTCTCCGGTTGTGGTTGAAATTGTCTCACTGGATCTAGTCCAGCCCAGAGGGGAGTGTAAGGGGGACGTCTCCCTGTAGTCTTCATCACAGGGGTCCAGAAGTCTCCTTTCTCACTGAGGATGGTGTTGCCATTAGCAGTGGCTGCTGCTGTATTAGTATGAACAATGGTTTAAGGGGTTAGTTTAGGGAGTGAGGTAGGGCAGGTCAGTGTGATTCCTCCAAGAATCCCAGGCAGTTCCATCTCTGGTTTGCTCAGTCGACTGAAAAAAACCACAGTCGCCCCCCCCCCCCAAGACAGCCCTGCTGGATTACATAAAGGCACGGTCTGTTGGAGAGGACTGAGACTGGCATTGTCACCAGGATGCTTTTTCACTTGATGTTTATTGGTAGACAGTCTGCTGTCCAAGCAGTCCGCGTGATCTGAAAGGGATAAACAACAAAAGAGAATCCTAGTGTTAATCTGCCAGCATCCACACTGCCCCAGTATGTCAGATTCTGAGTGTAATATGCTCTATTAATTCGTTGTGCAGCCTGGAGGAGTACCGAATATCCTCGCAGCTAAGCCTGCTTCTGCTTGACACGCCAAAAGCCACTAGAGAGGGACCCATAGAATGGGACTGGGTATGTTGTTCCATTAGTTTGTGTTGTAGCTGTAATGCTAAGGGACTGCAAGAAGATGCAGGGGACAAAAAATAGAGTTGCAAGCACATTTTCCACTAATTTGCACACTTCACAGAAATAATATATGAGTATGTTTTATTCATTTCTCTTCCTTTGCTGGCCTATACAAACACAGGAACCCTGTGTATAGTTCTGTATGTATATATTTGCATAAAACTGCTATTTTTACAGCTGCGGAAGACCCGCGGACTTGCTTCAGTTTGTTGAAAATAGTTAGCACTTCTACTGTAGTGCTTTTTTTTAAGTTTTGTAGGTTTTCTCACAAATCTATTTGCTGGATTTGTCTGGTTTCTGTTGGGTTTTGTGGTTTGGGCTATTGTGCCTATCGTAACGAAAGTATTAATTCCGAGTGACAGTCAATCCAGCAACTGCAAATTACGATGGTAGGACTTTGAAAGCAGGCAGAACTGAGGTGAGCCTTCGACCGAAAGGGAAATTGAGAGTGGCCCTGCTATGACCTGCTGAAACAGTGCAGGAGGATTTAACCACCCGCCTTGCTTCTCATGTTGCATTTCGTCTGGTTTGGGGCCTGAATCTGTGAATTGAGATGGTGTTGTAAATCCTTTTATGAAGAAATTGGTTTCTTAACACCTCTAGAAAAGTGGTGCTAAGGAAATTATTTTTGATGCATTTTTTTTGTTTTTTTGGGAAACTTTCTCTTTGTGGAAAAAATGTTATGAGTCATAACAGAATTAGCTGTGGGAATTCGTCAGATTGTAAAGCATTTTATACATTCATATTGTTCTCAGTAAATATTCATAACAGAATACATTTACATATTTAGCTGACACTCCTTTATTGCAGAACAGCTTACAATGTTAAGCTACTTGCAATTATTCTACCAAATTATACAACTGTGTAATTGTTACTGGCGCAATACATGGTAAGTACCTTGCTCAAGGGTACAACTGGTGGAGCTGGGGTTTGAGCCTCAGTCCTTTGAGTAAAAGGCAACAGCCAAAACAGTTACCGCTTGTTCTTGTCATAATTACTGTAGTGCAAAGCCCACCACGGAATCAATAGGCCCTAGGCTAGGTGGGGAACACCAGTCCACAGCAGGGCAGCCGCTTACACACAGACCCACCCATACATTCACACTCTATGGGCAATTTAGAATCACCAACTAACCTGAAACACACATCTTTCTACAATGGGAAGAAACCAGAGCACCTTGAGGAAAGCCACATACACACAGGAAGAACAAACTCCACACAGACTGAATTGGATTCGAACCTATGCCCAAACAGCCCAGGTGCTGCGAAGTAGCCACTCTGACACTCTGCAACATGGCTTCTGTGACTCTATTATTATATTCTAATTTTCTTCTCAAACTGAAAAAATATCCTGGGCTAATTTCAGTACAATACATCTTTGAACCACACAACTGGGTTTTTTTTTTCCTCCAAACAAAAGAGGAAAATGGGAAAGGACCACAAAATGATTGCGGGAATACAAAGTTCTGAATCTTACTGTCTCAGCATTTAGGTTTTGTTATCTTTCAACGCATCTTTTTTCATTTTCTTTGTGGTCTTGGGAGATGATGGAATGAGGAGGTCATCCATCACAGCTGAAGAAAGTCACAATTTTACAGCACAGAAAATGGAGCAGAGCTGGGCAGCAGAGGGAGAAATGCTGTGGACGGTAACTAGGACAAGGTTAGCACACGCTGCACTGCACCACAAGGCCCGCTACCACACGCTTCTGGGCCATTCCATCCACAGTCCTGCTCCCTCCAAGGACTGCTGCTCTCATTGCTCTGCTTCCCATCACTCATGCTCTGGGTTACTTTTATTCCCGGGGCTTCTACTCTGAGCTTAGCTGAATTACAGCCACCATTACCCAAAATACAGCAAGGTAGGCTTGATCTGCTCCAATCCTCAGCTGAAAACATCTCTGGTGCCCGCTGGTTGTGATAATAAGCATGTTTTAATTTGGGTACAAAGTCCAAGACTGGGCTAAGGGATAGTGATGAGCAAGGGATACAGGCAGGGGATGGGCAGGACAGGAGACACTCCTTTGTGTAAAATAATGTTAAAGAAGGGAGCAGGTACACTCTTCTAGAACAGAGGGCAGTATTTCCAGATTAACCCTTTAGTGCACATCCAGAGGAGTAGGCAGCAGTACTGCAGTACCAGGTTAAGGGGTAAATACAGAGCTGGACACCTTCATACATTACAAGATTTGACTCCCTAGCTACCTGCAGCCCCCCCCCCGCCCACCTACTAGTTCATCCTTTCCTCCATCCTTTGGTATCCCTTAGCAGATGATCTCCGTTTCTTACTTTAATTCCAGAATAGTTGCTGTAATTAACCACGCATTTAGCATTTGCACCATGTGAAGGCTCTGACAAGCATGACCCATTTTATCCTGTCTTCTGCAAAGGGCACTGTGGAGGTCCACATCGAGGAGGCGAGTCAAGTTTGTTATATTAAGTTCCACAGTGACACATTTGAAGCCATTGCACTTAAAGGGATGTCAGCTCTGTGCCAAAACAGTTAAATCATTAATAAAAACGTTTGTATACCCTTTGATTATTTAATTCAGAGATGACTGAGCTCATTCCAGGGAAGCCGAACACTTTCATGCTTCCAAGTTTAGAAGACATAATTTTCAGAATATATTATGAATAAGTTAAAAACTCAGTTTATGTTCTATCATTTATATATTTATATGTTTTACAGGTACTAAGAAAATATACCATGACTATGCACTATATCAGTTAATTGTATGACTGCTTGGCAATTATCATTTGCTGAAAACATTTTCTGTATGTTCATCCTACATTTCAGTGTAAAGTTTTTAACTGCTTTTCACCCCAGACTGTGCCATGGCAACCAAGTAGCTGTAAGCAGCAGACAGATTTGTTTGCGAAACTGATGATCTCCTGAACAATTGGAACCTCAGTTCAACATGATCTTCAGCCACAAAACAATGCCAGTGAAACAGCCAGGATAAATGTTGGATATTTTCACGAAGGTTATTGAATATTATCACCTTTCTCAAGGGTACACTCTAGGATCCTTCTGGAACTTGACCAGCCAAGCTTCAGGTAGCAAATTCAGTGACTCCTGCAGGCTGAAAGGTTGCTCATCCCATTTCTGCAACACACCATAGCTTGCAAGTATATGTGAGAAAAGCAATCTATTTTGGAGGTAGTAGGCAGCATACTGGTTAAAGCTGTTGCTTTGTAATGAATTACTTTTGAGCTCCTGCTGCACCACCCTCAAGCAAGGTACTTACTCTGAACTGCTCCAATAAAATTACATAGATATAAATGGGTAAATCGATGTAACAGGCTATAAAATTACGATTTAAAATTTATCTCACAGCTTTGTAATTTTTGTGTTTCTCTGTAACTATAGCTATCTGTTTAATAAATATAAAAATGGCTACCACTAGACGATGGCATTTGATTTGATTTAGTTTGCAGCCCCACCTGGTGGTGGAGATTCATCTCTTCTGTGCTACATGGCCTGTGCCCTAGTAGACTGTGTTGGTTCAGCAGTTGGCCACAAGTAAAGCCAATTGCTCCATTTGTTTCCCTGACAGATGGTTGCTGCCCTGCTTTATTCATGGAAAGAGAAATCTGCCCCTCAGACCCAGCGTGAAGCATGTAAAGGGAGACACTCCCTCTGGTGGAGAGGTGGTTGAGCTGCTGTTTTCTTAAATGGAATGCACTTTACCCCTTTAGAGAAGGGGGAGCTGTTATTTACACTGAGCTCTTGCTTGGGCTCTTTGTCTCCCTCTGTCAGTCTCCCTGTCTGTCATCATCCCTCCTACTCTGTGCCTCACACAGTTGGTCTGTATGACACCTCTAGCTGGCTCGTTCTAGACGTATTTAGAAAACAACGTAGGATTGTTACATTTACATTTATCAATATAGCCAGTGCTTTTCTCCAACACGTAGGATTATTATTAGTTCCTTTTTTTATTAAACAAATAATGGCTTTTGATCCCACCAACCTGAGTCATCAAGAATTAAGTGAGTGGCATCAGAACTGCTGGGAATAAGAAGATACAAAACCGTGGTGACTTTTCTGTTCCACAGTTGCCTGATAGTCTAGTGAGCGACAGTGTTCATGGACAGGAAGAGTCCAGCATTCTGTTGCGTCAGTCCTCAGTACTGTTTCTCACAGGGTCCTATGTGGCCAGCCAACATGTGAGTCCCATTACTGCTGCACAGAGGAGCCTGGCTGGCTGGTTCCCGTCGTCCTGGAGACAGAGGCCTCCAAAGCCAGGGCCATGCATACAACCGCAGGGCAAAGCATAGGGGCACCTGTGAGATGGCCTGTCAGGCACAGCTAGCCTCTGAGTCAAGAGGAGAAGTAATTACTTGTCCCTGTTTGTCCATGGAGCACTGCAGGTTGTAGGGATGCTGGAGCTGCTGAGAAATAAATGGTTTCTGTTGAGCAGCCAAACGCTGATCTAGCTTTGGCACAAGCAGGAACGTAAAAATCTTCAGAAATGAGAGAAGGCCATTCAGCACACCTTGTGTGTTTGGAAACACTGACAAACCTTCAGCACTCTATTCTGTTGCTCCACTTTCCCCAACAACATGACAGTTCTTCAACAGGGCCAAGTTCAAACTACATGAGAAAGACTAACTTAATTGTTCGGTCTTCAGATCATATGGGTGCACTTAGTTTTCACTCTTGCTATTCCTAAATAGTCTGTGTGGGGTTCTGGTTTTAAACTCTTCTGTTGCAGAAGTATTTTTGTATTAATTGGATTCAAATTTTTGTCCTTCTTTGTTTCTACTTCATAATCCATCTTTACAGTTGAAACGTCTTAACCTATTAAAAGCAACATGGTTTCAAGGGGTATTTTTCCATCTGTCCTGAATGAAAGCAAGTCAGAAGGATATCAAATTGCACAATAGTCGTGTTTATATTTAAGATAAGTTTTTGAATGTGTGTCTCTGTGTGGTGTACTCATCCCTTTCTCCTCTTTTCTCTAGAGGGAGCCCCCCAGGGCTGTAGTCTGTCCCCAGTAAGGATGTTCTGAAGGGGACAACTGGCTGCCATGAAAGGTTTAGGAGCCAACCGTGCCTGGCACCTGTCTGAAACCTGTGACCCATCTGCAGGATCCCTGGAACCCCTGTACCCCACCGCCAGCCTTCCCCGTAGCCCTTACCTCCTGAATCCCACCATGGACCACTATGGCACTCTGGACCCCCACCTCTTCCCATCCTCCAACCCTGGTACCCTTACCCCCGACTGCCTGTTACCCTTAAACAACCAGATCTCCAGCAGTAGCACCTTTCCTCGACTCCACTACAACTCCCACTATGACCAGAGTGACTTCTCCCCAAGCTCCATGCCAGGTGGGGACAGCATTGGGGGCATCAGCACAGGGACAATAGGCACCTCCATGTCCATGGGCACGGGCCGTGGCCCTGTGATCACAAGCGGTTCAGCAACCATCTCTGCAGGTGGCAAGACAAACCGGCTGCCAGCCAACCTGCTAGATCAATTTGAAAAGCAGCTGCCTGTGCAGCGCGACGGCTTCAGTACGCTGCAGTTCCACCGCAGCGGTGCATCCAAACAGCGCAGTGACAGCCCTGGGCGAATCCGCCACCTCGTGCACTCTGTGCAGAAGCTCTTTGCTAAGTCACAGTCCCTAGAGAGTTCTGGGAAGGGTGGAGCAAATGGGCGTTTCTCCAGCAGCACAGCCTCAATGGGGGCTGAGGACAGCAAGCACGGCCGCCGCAGCAAGAGTAAGGAGAGGCCCAAGACAGAGGGCGCCAAGACAGAGGGCCCTAAGCGGAGGCCCCGTTCCAACATGTCGGGCTATTGGAGCTCTGACGACTTGGACAGTGACATTATCAACTACCGCAGTCCCATGGCCATGATGACCCTGGGCCGCTCTACAGTAGACAGCCATGGATCCAAGCACTTCATCAACTCTTACAGTGCTATGAATGAGCACACACTGAAGGGCTCCAAGAGTAATAACCACCTCAAGAACCAGGCGTGTCCGGCCCTCCCCGCATCCGTAAGTGGCAGTCCAGGAGGCGACCATGCTTTTATCAAAGGTGGCTCGTGGTCCACTCTCACCCTGAACCAGGCGAGGCAGATGTACCAGAGAGGATCGGCCACTGTCGACAGAGCAATGCTCAAGTCCAAGTCGTGTCAGCAAGACCTAACATGCCACTACTTGCAGGTACGGGGACGAGTGAGTATTGCCACAGGATACCTGCCACCTCATCCAGATTGAATTCCACAAACTAAAAGACACCAGTATGAACTGAGATTAACTTACATCAGGGCTACTCAACTCTGATCAGCTGTTTCGAGCAAACGTTTCAAACTGATACTCTCAAACTGAACGGTAACCAAACTGATGTTCTCATGAAAGTTACCGTCCAGTTTGGAAACCACTATTTATTTTTAACATTGAAAGATAGTATTTATCTTTGTTAAGTAAATACTTTTTTATAAACCCTGCGGCCATCGGCAACGAGAGATGAGTTGATCTGCATTAAAGTCTTTTAGTTTGGTGCACTCCATTATTATTTTTTGTTTCTTTTGTTTGATAATGGCTAAAAGGGCAGTCTCTAATTTCTGTAATATAATCTGCAATTTTTTCCCCAGTAAAAGTATCATGCATCCATTAAGCAGCTTGGGAGAAACGAGTCACGGGCGGAAAGGCGCAGCAGGCCGGTGACAGTGTGGTTTTTTCTGGGTCCTGTAGGTACCCCCTGAGGACTGGAATAGCACTCTGGGTCGCAGCAGCAGTGGTGGTGGTGGGTCCAGCGAGATCCCATGTCGACGTATGCGCAGCGGCAGCTACGTGAAAGCCATGGGGGAACTGGAGGACAGTGAGGACTCGGAGGGCAGCCCGAAGCCTTCACCCAAAACTGCTGCCCGCAGGCAGAGCTACCTCAAGGCCACACAGCAGTCACTAAGTGAGCAGCTCCCACCACGCAAGTAAGAGCCCTGCTCATGTGATCCACTGTTATGCCTCACATGCACAAAACTCCAGAGTTTGCATCATACATTGATATATACTGTTATCTACAACTACAGTTCTGCCACATGTACAATGATTATTAGTAATATAATGGCTGTACCATGTTATGCTGACACAAAATCACAAATGCAAATGCAAAGAAACCAAAAAGCCGAAATATTTCACATTCATCAACCCAAAATACCAACTATCTATTCCTCAAGCATTGATTTCTGTGTTTTTGGACCAGTCAAGTCTGGTTTCAAGCAGGTACACACTTAACTTTTGGCTGGTTCTGTATGTGGAAACAGGAGGCAGCACAACAGTGTCAGGTAGCAGATCCATGAACAATAGATAGAGACGCAGTGATGTTCTCAGACACACCTGATCACAAGGAGGCATCCGTGGCTTTTTGCTCTGCCTGACTGTCTCCCTAGAGCTTGTGTCAGGCTACATTTAGCACTTTACATTTAGACTTTCTGCATACTGTGGCTGAAAGCCTAAACATAGTATTGGTTTTTCCATCCAAATTATTAGCAATAGCAGGTTCAAAGAAAATGATCCCTGGTAACAGATTACAGATGGATTCAATGCTATTCTTAATTAAGATTGCGGCAGATAATATGTTCATCATCAAGTTTTTTTTTAATTGGATGTCCTATTTTTTGCTTTAAACTTAAATTTATTTTTTTTTAAGTGATAGTATCTGGTACAGCTGAAAACAGAGACTGGCAAATCTGTATGTGAAGACATTAATTTTTGGGTTGTAGTTTATATGTAACAGAAGCATAGGATAATATTTTACATCAGTCATAACTAAAAAATGCTTTTGAAAATTATGCAAATTACAATGCAATGATTGGTGCTGTTTTTAACTTTGCAGTATAATATTTTTATTACTGAATATTTTTACAGATCAAATAGGTCATTTAATCTCATTCCTAAACAAGCTGTATACTGCTTCTATACTGCTTGGGTTTTAGTTGATTTCCCTGTAACTAACTGAGAGGTATTTAATACTGTCTTTATAATTCCAAAGTGAGCAGAAAGATCATTTTAAAATTATGTAATTAAATATATTGCTTGGCTCAATGCTGAAAATTCCTACATGATTTCAACACACTGCATTAAACTTTTCATTATACAGTACAGTCCATTCTCAATTTTCCTGACTATATGGGGGAGGTGTCTGCATATGATAAAACTCGAAAGCCTAATTTAAGTTTATTATTTACTACAACATTTTTATAAACTAAAATAACATCTAATGTACATGTAATGTACCTATTAAAATGAAATAGCACTGTAATTGAAACATACAGATTTATAAATACAGATTCCTACGTGATTTCAAAGCACTCTATTAACCTTTCCATTATTCAGTATATTTAACATCTAAAGAAATAAGAAAATGTACTACATTTTTCATTTTCCAAAATAATGAAAATATATGGCTTATAATTTCCAGAGTAAAGAACTTAGTGACATAAGGGAGGGATATGAAATAAGGATATATTGAATTTCAGGTAGGGATATACTGTATAAATTTTAGTAAACTTTGGTATCATCTAAGATACCAGGTTAAGAAATATGAAGCAAAGTGGTCACTTGTGTCACACTGTTCCATTAATACTGTGCAATGTTTCAAATGAAGGCCTCCAAGAGTGAGCTGTGATGCAAAGGCAATTCACTTAGTAATCAGAAGATGGCAGAATTTCAACAAAATGTAGAAGAACATAGTATACTACCACATTTTACCCACTCCGTTTAAAGCATTTTTGTATGAGTTTTAAATATTTACTTAAAAATACTGCTGTATACCATTGCTATGGACACAGTGGCAGCACTGGTTGTGGAAAAAAGTAACTGACTAGTTAGAGTGGTTTAACTTTACCCATCCACACAGCACCTTTTTCTCCTCTCAATGGCTTTCCTTGTGGCCCATGTGAGCAGCAGGTCATGGGGCTGTTCTTTGATGCACGGGGAGCTGGACCCACTGTGGTCTCCACTGCAGAGTGTGTCCTCCCTGCACCAGCTGGGCAGGTCAGTAGGGGGCACCGCAGCTTGCCCAATGAGACATTTAACCACCCAGCACCACTCATTCACGTCTACTGTCTCACCTCACCTGCCCATGCTTCTAGCGCACTGTGCCAGAAGCTACGTCCATGCCCCTCGTGGGCTCCATGGCTGCCAAATGTGCAGCACGTTACAGCTAGGAGTGCTGATCACGTGACAAACTTTGGAGGGAATTTTTGATTCCTTTGATTTTTGTTGAAAATCTCAGGGTTCCAAACCTAAGCACAAAAAAACTAACAAAAAAACATTCACTTCTGTTGCATTTCCTCAGCCCTGTCACTGTGATGTTCAGCACAAAAGGTCACATGCTGCTTTACCTGTTTTCATTTTTGTTTGCGTCCAAAACCAGACTGAGCAGGTAGCGATCTGTTGGCCGCCTGCTTTGGAAAAGAGGGAAGTGGTCAGTGTGTTTCAGTCTTCATTTTCCTTCTTATCTGCACAGCTGCCTCCCGTCCCTGAGGGAGCTTTCGACCAACCGCAGCCTGGACAACTTGGACTGCATCGGAGGCCCACCTGGCTCCCCCTTCCCACGCTGGGAGGATGAGGACATCGGACGAGGTGGCAACACACTGGTCAAGAGCAGCTGTCACAGCCAGGTAAGAGGTCTATTCACCGTGCAGGCTGACACGCTGCTCTCTTCACTAGCTGAAACGGCTCTTTGGGCCTCTCAACGGCCATCAAATGAGTCATGTTACTGAAAATGGGAACCTAAAAGCTTCCTCCCTTTGGACACAGTGATGAATGTAACAACCACCCTGTTTTACCATACTGAATGGTTATGTTTATAAAGTTTTAACAAGGAAGTATGGCAATTTATCTCTGTACAGTTTTAACACAAATTTTCTTCAATGTATGTACATAACTAAAAAGCATGTATTTTATCTCCCTAGTATGTAGTTTGTAAAGGCAGTTATTTTACTCACTTTAAAGGTGTGGATGTTGCCTGCTTCCCCATTAACAAATTTCAGTGCTGAAAAAGCTGCAAGGGTTACAGCATCACTGGGGAAAAATTAGCTTCCAGGATTATGCTGCTGAAAATACTGGCTGGTTAATAATCATCTAAGCTGAGAAACAGAGGGAACAAATATTTATGCATTTCTGGAAAATGAAAAAGTGGGACATCCAGCTCTATCTAATCCAGAGAATGCTAATCCCCTGTCCACCCCCAGCCCTGGGGGAGTAGTCTGCCTCCTTTCAAACACAAACAGTTTATCCTTGCGCTGCACGTGAGAAAACACGTTGCATGCAGTGATTTTTTTTACACGTTGATTTTACACTGGTATTCTTATCTATTTCTAATGGTGCTGCAGCGGTCCATCAGGACCAGCTCAGATCATCTTACCACTTGGCTGAGAGGTTGGATTGGTGATGCAGTGAGCACATGCACATTTTATACATTCAGTTTCTGGGGATGGATGTTGGCAGGAAAAAGTGCTCAGACAGTAAGCCTGTACCTGGAGGGACTGTGTTGCCGGGCAGGTCGCTGCATGGCTCACTGGAGCTCAGGCAGACTTCATACTGGAATGAATCTGTTGCAAAATGAATGTGGGGCACATCAGTCTGTGGAATCACTATGTTTGCTGTGGCTTTCAGGTTCCATCCACTGCCTTGCTTAGTTTGAGAGAATCTTGTGCAAATAGTGGTTCCCATTAAAAATTTGCCTTTGTTAACAAACGGCAATGGAAGAACAGTAGAACAAGACCCTGTCTGTCCCTTTGGACCTGCTCCCAGTCCCAGGTGCTGAAAACATTTAAGTTCCACCCACTGCATGGTTCCTCATGCAGTGCTCCAAACGGATGAGAGGAACTGAAACTGAAATACAATCCCTTATGCGCAATTGATCTCTTTTTTTCCTCCACCTTGAATAAAGTTCTTAAGAGAACATCACTTTTAAGCACACCTGCGGGCAAAGTCTGAGTGAACTGACATGCTAAGTGTTCTTTTCTATGTTCTGTCTTTCATGTGGTCCTGACTGGCAGACAATAAGCTTGAGGGCAAAATTGAAGGGCAGGAGGGAGGGGTCTTGTTGGATCAGCTGGGTTCCTTTTCCTTGCAGGCCTTCCTTTCACACCTTTCACTCTTTATCACACACCTCCCTCCCTCTCTCTCTCTCTCTCTCTCTCTCTAAGACATCTTCTCCACTTTGACTGTTTTATTGCTCAAGTAGTTGTCAGTTGACTGGCCAGAAATGCAGAAGGACCAGTTTTAACTTTTATATTTTGTGACATGACGTTCTAAATGTTGTGTTCGTTCATGTGGTTTTTACTGCCGTTTCCTGTCCTTGGTGTGGTCTCCTATATAGGAGGGGATATTTAGTATTTAGCCTAGTCACACGTCAGCAAGAATTGACTCCATACGCCCATACTGACTTCATACTTGAGGACAGGCTTGTTGGAATTTACATTTATCCTTTTTTTACAACAGAGATACACATTTTAGGAAACATTGAATCAATCATCTCAAATTTAAGGTTAAGGTTGGAGGTTTACGGCGCCCCTTAATTAAAACACTGGTCTGAATATCTCTGAGGATCCCAGAGAGACCAGACAGTGTCAAGGAGAGACACATTTTCTGGAGGTGATGTGTGACCCCTTGTTCCTCCAGTTCTGCTTTTGTCACATGTCAGTCTGCCCATGTCCTTACAGATGCGGGAAATAGAGGCAGCACACCGGTATGAGGAGGAGGTTTGCTCGGAGTCTGTGTTTGGGGAGTCGGATTCGCAAGCCATGGAGGCACTTGACCTGCCACTACCTACCTGCTTCCGCTCCCGTAGCCACAGTTACGTGCGCGCCATCCAGGCTGGCTGCTCCCAGGATGACGACACTGCCTCCATGGACTCGGACTCGCCACCCCCCACTGCCACGACTGTCAGAACCTACAGCACAAGCACTAGTGAGTACTCCTTGGGGCCCTCATTGCAGACATGGGGACTAGACATGGTTAATCGAACTCAGACATTGTTTTGCAGCAGTCTGTCGGATCCTAAATTAGCATTGTAAGTAAATAACCTTTAAGATGAAAAGCTGCTTTAGAGATGTCAGAAAAGGGATTTTGGAGACCTTGGCAAGGGGGAGGGGTTCATGACATCCGCTGATTAATTTACTGGGAAGGGCTAACAGAAGCTCCATCTGCCGTCACATTATTTACTGCTCATTCATAGCAAATATTTATTACGTTGGCAGTTTTGCTCCTGAGTTCAGATGGTTCTAATAATGTTTCCTGTAATAAATTGTAGGTAATTTGACGTCAAATTTTTACTTAAATTATCCTGAAAAGTACTTATATTATTGCTATCTTGCAATGTCGCCATGTACAAAACATGGTCACTTTATTTTCTCCTGTTCCAGTTTTATTCAAATACATCCATTTTAAGGACTTTTCCATTTGACTTGAAGACTTGCAAAAATATACACTTTGTGCTGACCTAAGCTAAAAGCTGTGTCAGAAAGCCATGGGATTTCTTCTAACGTAAGTCATACATATTTCACAAGAGATGTTCTAAACCAGGGTGCTCTAGTTTCCTCCCACAGTCCAAAGACATGTGTTTTATGTTAAGTAGTCACTGTAAATTGACTGCAGTTTGTGCTCATGTGTAACTTCTGTGCATGTGCAGCAACCCGGCAATAGACTGGCATTGCATAGTTCAGTAGTTTCATAGCCTAGTGTCCAGTGGTTCCAGGACAGGCTCCAGGCCACTGTGAAATTTTACAGTGGTTAAGGATAATGGCAGGATTGATGGTGTTCTAAACTAACAAACAGAAGAGAGCTTAAAAGCAGATTTAATTCCTCGTTTATGGTTAGCTACCAGTAGACTAACGGCAACAGAGAATCATTATTTTTTATTGTGTCATATAAGGTTTACTGATTCCTGTTTGAGACTGTGCAGTTTGGAAATATAGACAAGATGTGGAATTAGGCAGGAGGGCAGTTTCATCTCCTCACATGATTAAAATGCAAAGCTGAATATTTTCTTACTGGAGTAATTCCGGATAAGTACCTTTTGGAGGGTAGTGGAGTAAGGCTCCCAGTTGAACTGGACTTGAATCAGCCTTCAGTTTACAAGTGCACATCCTTATCCATTAATCTAGCTGCTTCCCTAGCTGGTTTCCCATTAAGGCAGATACAGACACAAGAGTAACAGGTGAGTCAAGCTGCCTGTCTACTGTGACACTAAAGGATAACCACATTGAGGCTAGGACTGGACCACAGCCAGCTGTCTCATCTTTAGATCACAAATGCTGGCATCATTCCCTGTAATGTCAGGTGGAGAGAGACACCCTGCTGCTCAAACAGAACTCACTCCTCCCCACCTCCCTGCGGCATGGGCTGAGCTGGTATATGTAGCATCTACTTTAACCCTAACTCGTCTTGACTGGTTCCCACTGACACTCAGCACCTTGCGTTTCCAGAACTATGCGCACATACAGACATACCCATAAGGCATAGCTAACATGGACCTATATCACCACAAGAGACACTACTGCTGGTAGTGTGGTTAGTGTAGTGGGGGCAAGTCAAGCCAAAACTTTTTGCACAGCTTTCTCCCTCAGCACTGAATTTGATTGACTACTTGGCACATTAGAGAATGGAGGACAAAAGGTTTATTAAATAGTTCAATGCAAGAAGTACCAGTGAAGATTGTTATTGTTTGGACATTAATCAACCAGAGTTGTTTTTTTTTTTTTTTTTAAATATGCTGCCTTGGCAAAGTCATGTAAAGAGTTATTGTTTTAAATATATTCAGAGAAAAGCTACTGCTCGTTCATTTCTATTTTTAATTATTAGAAGAAGCCAGAGCTTAGAAAATTTCCTTACACGAAAAATATTAGTGGTCCACTCTGATACTTTACACTGGGCCATTAGTGTTTTATCATGATAGCAGAACTAAAGATAGTCAAAATTTTGTGTCTATTTTCCAAAATCATCGTGGTTTTGACTACTTATTTTACCAATTTTTTGCACTACATAACCCAGAGCTTTTCCTTTGATCTACATCTCCTTAGAGCCCAAGCAATTGCATTGTCAGTCGACGACGTTTGTGTTAGTCGCATAAATATTCTCCCATTGTTTGTGATGTTATTAAATGACTTCGAAAAAAGACAAACCGGAGAGTCGCGATTTTGTATGAAAAGGCGTTTCATACCGAGAATGACATTTTATTTCTGAACGCCGTTCTTACGATCTGACAAAGAGGGAAGACGAGGCCGCGACACGTCCAATGAACGGCCGACTTCGGTCGCCTGAACCACTGAGGTAACCGGCTCGCCCCGGCATTATTGTGACGTTCACGCGTAAGGCGGGAGGATGTAATAGGATAAACCAATAAAATCTGGGAACTAGTCTGATGGACAGCAAACAAGTGCCAATTACGGCGCGGTGTAGGCGGGTTTTTACGAAGTCTACTCCAATGCTGTTAATGGAAGGAGTTTCCAAATGGCTTCTTTCTTTCGCGACGTGGAGCATTGAGTAGGGGATAGGGTTTGTCATTAATATTGATGTAATGCAAAAATGGGAAATACCTTTATGATGTCTACCTCTGGAACAACATGTATTTGAAGGATTTAGCAGTTTCACGTGGAAGATGTTGAAGTTGTGGATAAAGTCATCGATCGACTGACGGAGAGGAGAGAACTGCTGTATTAGGTAAATGTATATAGCAGCCCATCAGTGGTGATGAAGACGGCTTAGTGTGGCGGACTGAAGGGGTTCGCTTGGCTTTTTTTCTGTTGTCATCTGAATCGTATGGTAGCATGATAAGCTTGCGGTTTAGCGAAGAGCCGTCTGCCTAGCAATGCTGAGTGCCTTGTTGGGTTGTGAAACCCCCGATCAAACTAAGTGTTGAAATGTGCGGCGGACACCATGCGGGACCGCTGCGTATCGCTTACCCTGAATTCATTTTCAGATGTTTGTGTCTTTTGACCGCTTGCAAGACAGCAGGATGTTTAAGTTAAGACTGGACGGACAGCCAGCATGAAGGACTCCGTCAGACACCCTATAGGTGCACAGGTAACGTTAGTGATGTGCCATCGTTCTGGTTTATGTCGAGCGCCCGGCCACTTCTGCCCGTTTTCAGCTGAAGGCGCTTTGTCTTTTTACTCATGCGCCGATGGGCGATGTTGTTTATGAAGTTCCCATGGAAAGTGATCGTTAGTCGAAAGCGTCATTTCTCTCTGGGCAGCTGCGGTGCTGCTCGCGCACCCGGAATGTGCCGGGTGTGGGTGGCAAAGGCAGCCGGACCGGAGCAGGTGGTTCCGCCGGCAGTCCACACGACTGCTCCCGAGCGGCGCTTCCTCTGTGGGACTTCATGTCTTGACGCTTGGCGACACGTCCTGCACGCTCATTAAAGCCCTTTATTCGAGTTAAACGAACGATCCACCCGAGGACATGCTGAACGTGCCGCCGCTTTAACCAAACACCTAGCGGGAAATGCGGTAAAAATGAAAATCGCGCACAGGCGGGTGGGTTTCCGCCGCCACATCTCTTCATATCCCAGCCCTGGGCGCCTTGCGGCAAGAAGTGGCGGCGAAACGGCTCCGTTTCCCCTCCTTTCTCGCTCTGTCGTCTTTTCCGTCTTACTTTGCGGGTCCGGGGGCCGAAACAGGGCTAACACGTCGGGCACTTCAGAACCGGGCCGATACTGTTCCACTGCTAATATTTATAACCCCCTTGTTTCTTTACAACATTGGAAGCAGGTCCCGTGTTTTAATGTTTCCATTGTTTTTTAAGCTTCATTCTGGCGGGTGTTAAACCTGATAGCGCAGCGCTGGCTGTTTACCGTAAACAGGTAATTTTTAATTTGAGTTGATCCGCTTTGTCCTCATTGTGCCCATGATTTACACCAAGTATGTGAGATCAGTGGGAATAAACTAAGGATTCCAGTTGGACAAACAGGGCTTTTGTGGAGTATATAAATTATTCGATTTTGATTACTTTGTGCCGTCCAGAATGACTGGATGTGAGGGTGGAGAGGTTCGCAATTTGAAATCTGGAGGCCAGGGGGTTGGGTCCAAGGAAGGGCCCTGTGGTACACCTAGACCTTCCCTGAAATACACTTCCGTCTGTTTCAAAACTACTGTAAGGACAGTAGTCATTGTAAATGAAATTAAGCAACAAAACACTGTATTTTGTACTGTTTGCCTGCTGCCTTGAGGCAAGCCTTCTTGAGTGGGAGTTGCTGAAATCTGAAGTGTGGTTACTGGATAATTTACTGGCTATAACTGGATATTATGTATTGTGGAAGTCTCTCATAGCGTCGCCTGGAAGTGTTAATCTCGGTGTGCATGTTACTGGAATAATGAACACGAATAATAAGTTAAGCATGTGAAATCCTACAATGTGTCGTAAAAAAAGATGTATGACTCACTTCCCCCCCCCATGATGTTTTTTTTTTTTTTCTGTATGAGTGATTGTCTTTTGTTCATCTCAGATTGTTTGCTTGTGTTTATTGTCACTCAGTGTGACCTGTGGTTGTCGTGTGACATTTGCACATGGCTTGTTGCATTTTCCTGGTAAGTGAAAAGAAGATGGCAAAGACACCCCAGCTGTGCTGTGAAGCACTGAGGATGAGTAATGTATTAGCATATGTCCCACAATGAGGCACACAGCAAGCCAGAACCTGACCGGGTTCTGGTATCCCTGACACTCCAGAATTTGGCATCCATGCCTCAAAACCCTGTCATTGATGCATTTATATTACTTTTAGCTCTTTGACATGGAAGAAGATGATTTCACCACTTGTCACTCAATTGTCTGTCTTGAATGAGGAACGATTCCTGCTGCCTGTCTGGAGACAGGTTTTTTTAATGTGCATCCTCCTTCGTATCGTCAGTGGCAAATGTTCATTTAAAGTGCTATTACAGTCATTGGTTATGGGTAATAGGATCTTATTTAGAAATGGGTAGAAGTTCTTGCAGTTTGGCTTTCCACTTCCCTGCAATTTTGTTTAGCTATTATTGAATATATATCTTATTGCGTGAGCAGATTCTTGCTTTTGTGGCCTTAGTTGAAACTGGTAGCTAAAACACATCTTTGTGTTAGTGAGTCTGGCTTTCAGCTCTTCTCGATCTTCGGCCATGGGAATCGGAACACCAAAGGTTATTTTCAGCATGGCATCTCTTAGTGCTTTATTGCTCTTGAGCTTTGATACTTCTCTAATAAAGGTTTGTTCAGTTCACTTTTATCAGTAACTAAGCCCACTCATGGCATGGTCTCCATAATGACCTATTTGTGGCCCCCCATTTAGCCACTGTGGTGCTCGAGACTGTTCTGGGTGGGATGATGTGATGGGTTGTTTGAGTTAAGAATGCATAACCTTGCTGTATTTTTTTTTCCTCTAATAAATAAACTAAGACAAATTAAGACATGAACGTCAAGTCAAATTATTTATGTGACCCACCCTGTTCCCAGCCAGAGATCCCCGAAGGGCAAGAGTTTAGAAAATTCTGTTTTGAATTATTTTACTGACTTGCGTAACACTGTAATGTGTATATAACAATATGTTTATTTGTGGTCAGAATGATTGCAGTTCTGCTGAAACTGGTCTTACAGTTGTGAGTTACTGTGGTGATGCATCCACCCACAGTATCTGAGTGTGTGTAAATCTATAGGCCATACCAAGTATTACCTTATTTAGCTAGGGATGCTGTTCTCCAGTCATGTTCTTTGTTTTGCTGCTGCCATGGCAACATGCTGAACAAAGCCCTGCACACAGTGGCTGCTCAAGCTGTCTCGAAGATCTGGTGTCCTAGACTTCTGAAGACTGATCTTCACACCCCATTGTATTCTTTACACCTCTCCCCATGGAACGCAACTAGTGTCTTTATTGATCACCTTGATAATAATGGTAGGATAGAGGAATAGTGCTGGTGTTCACGCTCAGAGAAAGGGTTAGATTTTAGAAATAGAGAGATGAGGGTGTGTTGGAGAGTTGGGGGGGGTCGTATAGAAGAGCTGGCTGGTTATGCAAGCCTTGATTAGCAAGGAGACAAAGGAAGGAGGAAAAATGCTCTTCCTTTCGTTTTCTCCTCGATGCAGGCTCACAAAATGGCCGTCTACATGCCTCCTCAGGTTTATAACTCCCCTGCTTTTGCCAGCAACGTCACATGAAATGGTGACTGAGTGGATAGAGCACTTTGCCGTCAGACTTCTTATTCAGCCTTTCCGCCCTGTTCTGATGTGAAATTATGACTCCACTTGGATCCATTTATAATAAGACTTGGGGTCAAAGTCTTTTTACGGCGCGGCAGTAATTACTGTTATAATGTGGCCTCTTATTTTCTGCAAATATGCCACCCACCTTTTTAGAAAAGATTGGAATAAAGTGTTTCATGTGCTCTTCAGATTTGGCAAAATAAACCAGTTTTAACAGTGGGCGGCTGGTTTCAGAGATCAGTGCTTGGAGCAGATTGTTGTAATTATGCAAGGAGGGGTTCAGAAACAGTCCAGGATTTGCAAAAGACCACCTGCATCTTTGGTAACATTTTCTACACTTTCCATCTACTGTATCAGACCATTTAGTCATGCCAAGGAGATTGCGTGAGTAAGCTCTGTCCTGCTCTTCTAGGCAGTCTGGCTTTTCCGTTTACAATGTGAATTGTGTACTGTATCCTGCTTTAGTGAACACTACACTGTGCCAGAGCAGCTGGACTTACCAGATTGGCAGTTCTTTCCTTTTATAGACACGATGACACAGCTTGTGAATGAGGGATGCACTTTTCTTTCATAACTTCATTAAAAATACAATAAATTTTTTTTTTTTCCTTTTGCGTTCAGAAAGTTAGGAAGTGCCAGTCTTGGATCCAGATACACGTACGCTCTTTTGTGTCACCCCTGTGTTGGCTGTATGGATGGATGGATAGATGGATGGATGTGTGTTTATAACATATTTTCTTTATTTTAACCAACATTTGGAATTTAAGGAACATATTATACAGAACTGGGGGGAAATACCTATGCAGCGGGCTGTCCATGAGATTCTTTCCCTTTTTCTGTAGCAGGAAAAGGTACACAAAGGCAGCTCTATATTAGTTATCACTAGTTGCTTTTTAAACAGAAGTAAACACTGCAGAGACAAAGTATATTCTCAGTTTCACCACAGAATGTACCACAGGAAAATCTATAAGCAAAGTGCTCTGGCCTTAGGCTGCTCTTGCTGTAATTTTGATATGGCTCATCTAATAATATTTGTGGTGTTGGAAAGTACTGGCTGCCCAAGGGCACTTCATGCAGATCAACTGGATGAGTGGATGCTGGTCCACCCTCTGCTGCTGATGACTTCATGGATAATGACAACTGTAGCCTCCATTGTGCTACTAGGGCATTTTGAGTGGGTGGAATTTCCTCCCCTGTGTGTATAAGTAAGCCATGATTTGGTGTGAACCGCTCCGCCTCTTGCATGTGTGGATTAGGCCTTGTAGATTTTGCAATGGGTCCTTCTAGAGGGTGATTAAATAAGGTAAAATAGTCTGGTGCCACATATGGTTACTTGCAAACCAGACTTTTTTGGGGGGTATCAGGTTTTGTCAAACTCCAGCAGTGTTTGTTTGTCAAGGGTACCAAATCCCACGATAGTTCAGTTGCTTGGGGTCTGTTTTTCCTTTGGCTAAAGGGATTTGTTTCTGCAGGCTAATGTTTCAGAGTTGATGTCATTCCTGCCCAGAAGTCCTTTGTTGACAAAATTTTGATGGTTTCTGTGTCAAAGAACCTATAGTTGAATGCAGTGTAGCGATGATTTGGCACAAGTTTTTGTCCAGTTTTCTTCCCTAAAATCCTGAACCGGGGAAGAAATGGTCATGGGGGTCATTCAAGGTTGTAGCAACTGCATGAATGACCTGGTGGTGCTGACAGTGTTAGCTGCTGCTAGATGGGATCCATGACTTGGAACGTACTCAGTTGTACTTTCTGTAATATTCTCTAACATTGGGAAAAGCTACTGTTTTCCCTTCTGACTTCAATAACTATTATTGTGTTTCTTAGCTCAAAGTTTTAAGCTGGCTGACTATTTGATCTATTCACGTAGCAGCGTATTGTTACAGATTGAATTCTGGGTATGTACCTTACAGGTACTAGAGCAGTAGGGGTTTTGATCGGGCAACCTTCACAGCCACATCCACACTTGCTCTACTTGCTGTCCCTTGTACATTACAGATAAAATTGACTCCTTTTTTGTGTTTTCTTTTATTTATTGAGGAAGAAATAGTCTGTTGCACTAAAGCCTTGCATACCCTGCCAGGAACAGGGCTACAGAGTTGTTGGGTCATTCTGTAAACTGTCCCATTCAGTGGCATCGTGTCTTTGGGCCTGGAACACAGACTCAATCCCCCTGACTTTGTTCATTGTTCTCTTATTCCTCTAAGTACTGACATCACATGTGTTAACTGCCAGGAGTAATAGAAGTAAGACAAAATTTAAATTTTGAAGTTCGGGGCTTTATTTAACAAAGTGCGTCACCTGTTTACTATTAAAAGTTCTTTAGAAAGAGCTTTCACGCAAACTACGACGGTTTCAATATGCATTGTGTCGGCTTGTTCATGAACCCAACCACTAAATCACAATCTAAAGGTGAATAATACTGCTAACACTCCATCTATTCATGGCTCTGGTTTTGTAAAATCCTTATAAAGGTATAATGAATTAAAAAGGTGATGTAAGTATTCAGCGTGACCTTTGTCATGCAGTTCAAGTTGGTGTGTTTGAGAGCTTATCCAGGAAACATCAGGCAGGAGACAGGGGATACTGGGTATGTGGCCTCACATTCTTGAAGAAACTAGAATTAATAATAATTAATTAATAAAATGAATAAATGGGAATTTTTATATCTTCAAATATCTTTTATATCTTCAGATATCTTCAAATGTTTAATTCAAATATTTGTAATACAATGAACCGGTGAACCCCGGCATATCGTGTTATAATAGTATCTTCCCTGTTACTACACTTTATTAGAGTTTCAGGCTGAGACCCCCTGTCGACAGTACGATATCCAATCACAATTCATGATTGACGAGTTTTGGCACTGTCACCAGACGTGAGCGATCTCACAGGGCTTCTTCAAGCTGCTCCTACCCCAAGCGTGAACTTCTTCCACAACAGTGTGAATTGCCTGTGGGACGATGCCCTCAACCACAAATGTGCACAGATGCTGCACTCGCTGCCAGAGGGGACAGCTGCTCCGGGTGACATGGATCCTCTCTCTCTGACACCTTTCTGGCATGTCCTCCTCTCCAGTGCTAATCCTTGGGCTGTCAGCAGATCTGTAACTGTGTTTTGTTTATGGCCATAGGCTCTGATTTGAGGCAGCCGTGAGAATGTGGAGCGGGAAAAAGGGAGCACGTGCGCACGCTCTCGTCGCCTTCAGGGTCGACTGCTTTGCTTCGACAGCCACGATGTTTTTTTTGTCACTGGTGTTCCTCCGTTACTTTGGATTTGACATTTACCTCATTGACCACGTTATTGAAACCAAGGATCCTGTCAGACCTGAGGAGCTGTAGCTTTTTTCATTTCATGCTGTTCCCTAATGAACTGCTGGCTTTGTGGATTGGTTTCTTTTTATAGTATATAGTAATTTCATCTTTGACAGGACCTATTGAAATAGATACAGCTTCTTGGAGTTTCTACTCACAGCAGAATCAAGTACATACAGCACTTGACTAAGCTGCCTCATCTGCAGTGTTCCCTCATAAGGGTCTGGCTCTATCACATATTTCAATTTATCTGTAATCCTTGATAGAAACCTTGAGATTTTTCTTCCTGGTAGCATCTTTTAGCAGAGCTAGGTAGCAAGCGTGGCATTTTTTTGTGACGTGAACGTATGCTGTCCTAATGTCAAGTCTTTGGTCCTGGAGCACAAATTCAGCCTTTCACCTTCCTTCATTAGAACTGCTGTTCTTTTCAACAAGTGCTAACATTGCTTGTTTTACTTGTCCTGACAAGATTGTTCAAACATGTGGTTATCTGTTCTGTCAATATCCTGTGCCTAAGCTGGGTAGCGAGTGAGAGACAGTTTGTGGCAAGACCTTACGTCCTCCCTGTGTCACGTGATCAGCATCCTGTCAAGATACCCAAATCGCATGTTATAATGGTGCTCAGCTGTACAGTCATGTGTGGCTAAAGTAATTATTATATTTTTCTTTGCCTATAAGGCCACGGAGTTGAAGCTTCCAGGCCACATAAACTTTTTTTTAGACTTATTCTTAGGTAACACATCCTGATTTGTGAAGGGAAATACCAACACTTGTCTGGGCGCACAACACCAATTTCACTTTGTTTTTGAGTTGCTTTACCGTTGGCGAGTGTGTGAGCTTTGGAGCCTCTAAATATACAGCACAGGGCTAGAGGTGTTTGCTGGGTGGCTGCTGGAAGTGACCGTCAGCATAACGGTTGTCTTTTAGCTACACAGTGTCACCTTGAGAAGGTGATACAGTTTCTTCAAGATGATGTTACATAAACAGGCCTTCAGGGTTAGGGTTATGCAAAGCAAAATGCATGTCAACCTTTTAAACTAATCGATACTACATTTGTGAGACCAGAAAATGCTATTTGTACATCTGGTGGAACGTGGAGGACTGCGAATGTATCAGAAAGGGAGTTATGGGGTGATGTCAGCATCAGTGTTCCTTCAGCTTGCTCTGTAATAGAGATTTATTAGTGTGTCTGGACTTCTCCCTGAAGCCTGGGTGCTGACAGTGAAGGTTGGTCACTAAGGGGCAAGGGGGGGGGGGGGGGAAATCACTGTTTATGTGCAGCTCCTGTTCTTTCCTTCAGAACGATCCTCTTAAGCAAGATTATAAGAGGGGGCCATGACATCAGTCTGTGAGGGACATGCAGATGCTCTTACTCTACTTCCCTGTAAATGTATAATTTTTCGTGTGTGTCATATCCTGTGTATGAACAATGGTTTCCTGCTTGTATGAGTTGCAGAGACCAATACAAGGCTTTGAGTTCCTCTTTGGAATCTGTGGCCCCAGTCCAGTTCTGATGGTTGGAAGTCAGTGTCTATCAAGTAGAGTCTTCTAGTTGAAGAGGAGGTGTCAGAGATGAAGGGTGGAAGCCACCCAAGACCTGCCAACATGTATGAGTTGGCCTTTCCCTTCTGTTTCAGGCATTTTAGGAATGTGTCTGGGTGCAAGTGCATAATAATTCCTTTTGTCCCTTGACTGGCCTGGTTCCCATGAGAGGGTTTAGTGCACAGCATGTGCACAGTGTGAGGTCGCTGCCCTTGATGCAAATTGCCGGGTAGGAAGACAGTGACTGTATTCAGAGGAGCTGAGCTCTTGGAGGCCTAGGAAAATTTTGGGTTGTTAGCTTTGCATTTTGCTTTGCATCTTGGTATAGTCAAAAACACTTTTTTTTTCTTTTTTTTTCTGGAGAGCCTAAACATGAATGACTAAGAAACTTTCAGAAGTCTGAGATTTTGGATATAATGAGCTTGTGTAAGAGGAGCAGTGAATGTGTTCTGCTTTTGCCCTGTTGCCTTAAAGGACCCCCCCCCCCTTTGTCCCATGTCTGCTAGCTGTCCTTGCTGTTGGATGGACACTCTCGCTACTCCCTTAGTGACCGACTTGACTCATTGCTGTGGCTGTCAGTCCTACATGCGACTCTTCTAAAGCCTCTACCACCCCACTCCAAGGCTTACAACCACATTCCAAAATCCCTCTTCACATGCTGATGTCTAGTCCTGTGTTTTTACCCCCATTTACATCTCAAAGCCAGTTTTGCAAGAATGAAATCAGTAATCTTTGAGAAACAGAATCCAACCCCTGTCCAGGTAAATCATTAACGTCAACATTTACCCAGGGCACCACAATGGAAACGGTGTTGAAAACGTCTGCTGCAATGAGGGATAAAGCGGTTGATCAGTACAATGTCTTCCTCACTTGCCTTCTTGTAACTCCAAGTGCTTGTTTATATTATGCTTAATTAACAAGTTTAATAACCAGATTTCAAATGTACAGCGGCTTGTGCCATCATTCTCGTTGGCATGTGAACTTTAAGAATACAAACGTGTATGTTGCTCCATTTTGCCTTTGTGAGGCTGAACTGTGGCGGTGTCAGTTTTTGGGGGGGTTGAGCAGTGTTTTTCTGTTGATTGTGTCTTTTTATCCGCATCTGGGGTCATGGGGTTGAACATCAGTGGCGCAGTGATGTGATGGGTGGATGTTTGATGGAGAATGTAATGAACTTTAATTGCTGTCTACTGTACATCTTTTGTGAATTTGTATGAATTTTACTTTCTATAAACAATACAGTCACATAAATCTTGGCATGTGAGGTAACATCCTGCAATGTGATTAAAATCTGTGCACCAGGTGCTGTTCTTGTCTTTAAATGAAGCTTCCCTGTGTCAAATAAAAGGTGAACCGTTGAGAGAAACTCGCCGTTAATCGCTGACGCTGTGAATGAAGATGGCAGATAGTGGTCTCACTGTGTGAAGCCCATTGTGTGGCTGTGCTCTGTCGAGAGGGAAGATCTCTACGCCGCCAGTGATGATCCGTCATCGCTGACACTCTTCCTGAATGAGTGCTGCCAAGGAGAAGCTCTCCAGGAGACATACATGCCTAAGGCCCCAAAGACTGAATAAGTTTCTCTTGGTAGTTTTTGGAGACTTGAATGAGTTTCTTTTAGCCCAGTTTGTGTCCAGGAGGCCAAGAGAAAACGGCACATTTTGACTATGGACAGCAGTAACCCAACCCTGCTGGGGGGAGGACTTGCGGTTCTCTGCTGCAGTGCTCCACAACTGTGGGCCCCCAAGGGTACTTTTTCCCCTCAACCTCAAATCTCAGTAGCTTCAAAAAGTACCGGGTTAAATAGTAATTTACCTCACCTCAAGGGTCAGTCAAAAGCTAACTTGGTTTTGGTGCACAGGAATGTATGGAGATGTAATATTCTTCATTCAGTATGCAGTTAAATACCTCAGCATTTGGCCCCTCGGTGTATTTTTTTGCCTTGTGAACTGTCCCTGAGCACAAAGTGTGTGTTTGGTGGATAAGGTCATGCCTGCTTTTCTTATCACATATCTGGAAAACAGGAGGGGTATTGTTCTCAACCCCAGCCGCCTGTCCCATGTTTAGAGATGGAGAGTTGCGAAGATAAGATTAATGGTCTGTACTCTTTGCACGGGGTTAAATGACTGAGTTGTCAGTACCAACCTCTAATTCAATAATAGTCTGTATGAAATATAATACTTGGGCTTTAGAGAAAGGCTTTTTTGATCTCATTTTCAATCAGCTCAGCAACGACTGCAGCTTATACTGTTGAGGGATCCCTTACGTGGCAACGATCCCCATTAAGCTTCACTTAGAACCTCAAGTGTGACGAGCAGTTGGCGACTTGGATCTGAAACCTGATGTTCTTGTAGGGACCCTGCTGTTGTGCAACTGAGTAGGAAAAGCTTTGTTAAGGAGTCCAGATATATAAATAAAATAAAAGCACCAGTTATGCAAACGAGGATGATGTGGGAAGGGAGTAAACCTGTTAGCTGAGTTTTGTCGGATGGATACGAGGTGGTGGGGATGAACGAGGGCCTGGTTTGTGTTTCGTTTTTAACCCAAGCAGGTCTTTTCAAGCAATGCAGACATGCTTTCCAGTGCCGCTGTCAAGGTAGCGGGAGGAAATTAAAGTGGGGAGCGATCAGCGTAGGTTTCCTGTCCTGCACCGCACTGCATTCTATACCATTTACTCTCTCTGTAAAGTATAGTTTCACTACACTGTCATTTTTCTAATGTTCAGAGAAGGATTGATATGTGTATACTGTTAGTATGAATATTATGAGACCCATGTTTAATTTGGTTTTAATTCCAGCATAAGTTACTAAAATCTTTTTTTAAATGTTAGCTGTTGACATTGACTGGCTCAAAAATGTCAAGATGCACAAGAAAATGATCCCATAGGACTGAAAACCCATTAAAATGTGACCATAAGCTGAATCGCATTAAAAGAACATTTGTAAACTTTCATGTTTAAGTTAGACACTGGTAATTTGTCAGCCTTTATAATTTTGGTATTTCAGCAAAAAAAAAAAAGTCTTCACTCATTACAAATCCTGGCATTAATTTTGACTCCGGCAAACATGAGGTCATCTGTGACTCCTCATCTCAGCACGAGGCTGTCAGAGAGAATTTTCACTATGGAGTTGGTGGTATGGATGCAAACGCCATTTTTAGACACCATTGCATTTATTAAATGTGTTTTCAGAAAATAGATGATTATCAAACTTTGACCAAAAGAATGTTCTTTATGATAAATGAGAACTTTTTCTAATACCAGCTCTCCTTTATGCCTTAACTCTTGTCTGTAATGTTCCACATGCTCCTACTACATACATATACAGTACATACAACTTTTATATTTATGTATGTACACTTCTGTGTTTTATTACAGTATTTATCAAGCTATTCTTTTTGTCCACTACAGAGGAATATTTATTTAAAGTGATTACATTTTTATATATATTATATATTGAGCGAATCTCCCAAACTGTATATGCTGCAATTTTTTCTTTTACAGGATACTTTTAAATTATACCATGTTTCGAGGCTGGGCCTGGGAGAACTTTCTACAAGTCCTAGCAAAATATTTTGAAAAAACCCTTTTTTGCTGTAGGATACACAGAAATAAAACTAATTCACATCAGCAGTACATTTGTTTTAAATTAGTAACCATTGATTTAGTTGGATGACATCCCTGCTTTGTAATGTAAAATGATCTAATTTCATTAAAGGACCTATTCTATTATTAAAGGGTTCCACTGACATTCCACTATGACAGATGACAGTCAGCAGTCAGATTCTGTGGATGTTCAAATGATCACTTCTGCCTTTCACTTCCTAGCAGTGGGGTTTTGAGTCTAATCTCCTTCTTTCTGCTCTTTTCTCAAATCTTGCAGTGTCCACATGTATAACCACTAAGAAGTTCGCCCCGCCCCCTGTGCCCCCCTGCACCACCTCAAAGCCCTACGTCTCAGTGACTGTTCAGAGCAGCACGGAGTCAGCCCAGGACACCTACCTGGACAGCCACGACCGCAAGAGCGAGGTCAACAGCCAGTCGGGCCGGAGCAACTCGTCGGACAGCCTGAGCAGCACGCGGGCCAGCAGCCTGGCCAAAGGCACGCAGATCCAGCTCCCTGTGATCACCACCTCTTCAGAGGAGCCCCGGCATGACGGTCTGAAGTCCACCAAGGGAACCCTGCAGGTTGACGAGTCCCGTTCCGAACCTGTGGCCAGAAGGAAGCTCTCATCCATTGGCATACAGGTGAGAGTTCTTTCCAACTGATCATCTTATCCTACTCTGTGCCACCCAGTTTGCCCCTGAATCTTCAAGCAATCTTGTCAGGATATGGCGTTTAATGGCACATTCCAGTGGAATATTGAGAGAGTTTGTCATTCATTCATAAGCAGTTCTGCATTTTAAAACAAACCTTTCAACTCACTGTGACTCACTGTGAGATGGAGACCTTCTAGGTTTCCTATAGGTGGAAATATAATCTGGAGAACATAATATGAAGTCTTTATGTAGTAATGGGTCCCAAAGTAAACCATGATGGCCTCTGGGGAAAGACCAGGGTTGCTTCCCTTCAGGGATGAGTGTATAATTATATCTGTGCCACTGCTCTGGTAGAGATGCCAGCTGCCCATTGAAATGACTTTGAAATGTGTGTTAAGCTGCTGCCGTTTGACTGCTGGCAGGTGGATTGTGTTCAGGCAGCTCAGAGGGAAGAAACGCCGCCGCTGACCAGATTCCAGTCCATCGGCGTGCAGGTGGAAGACGGCTGGCAGTGAGTATTGCACCTCGGTGGCCTCAGCTGCAGACCACCGGCCGAGTCCTGCGCTGAACCTGCTCTAATATGCTGCTCCGGGACAGGAGTCCGCAGCCCAGAGGCAATCGTTTCTAACCTTGGTTATTTTGTAACCCCCTTCAGAAAGAGTCTTACACCAAGTGTCTCCAGTAAAGTCACTCGGCTCTATAGACGTGCGCAGCTTTGCAAGAAAACGTTGACTAAGCAGTGACATAATGCACCCTTTCCTTTATATGCAAACGTGCAAATTATAATTTTTCACTTTTGCATAACCATTCAATTTATACTCTTACTCTTGGTAAGTGTTTTCACTGAAAGAAATATCCTTTTGCATAAGGCCTTTTGGTCAAAGCTCTTTTTCGAAGACAGTACATACAGCTTTTATATTTATGTATGTACACTTCTGTATTTTATTACAGTATTTAATTGTTTTATGTAACAATATTTCTTGTTGCATTTGGGTTTTTTGGGTGTCCCAGTTGGAACAAAATTGAATTTAACCAATAAGAAATAACAATGACTTTGCTTAAAGAATAGATTTTCAGGAATGCATTAGGTTCTTAAATAGAGAAATTGCTGCGATTTGTCGTATGTTTCATTTGGGAAGCGTTTATGCACAGTATGCTGGTTTAGTAACTAGCATTCAAACAGATTGTATGGACAGAAAATTCCGCTTGTGAGAAGCGAACAGGATTTAATTTTTTTGTTTTTACTCCACAAGTTATAAACTTGTTCCTGCTCACGTGATCCCTGTCATTGTCCAGCAGTTTGTGATTCCACCCTTGTTGTTCTGACCTTTCTGGAGTTGCACTTTTCTCTTACAACAGCCTGTTGCGTCCCTTGGGGAAGCAGTTTCTGCCAAGGTCACTTGGCAGCCAGACTGCCTGTTGGCAGCATTGCCTGGGTTCTAGGCCCCTTGTCAGTTTTGTTCAGTGCAGCACTGTGCTGCAGCTGAACCCTGATTCATTCCCAGTGGCCTTTTTACATAAACGCACTGATTTTGATTCAGTACCAAATGTAACCTTGATAAAGCTGCGTATGGAATCTGACCCTCATGTTAGTGGGGTCATACTTCTGTATTTTTTTTGTTGGGTGGATATTTGCATGAGAGATTTACATTTGGGCTTTGGAACACAGTCAGTCTCACACCCTGTGGTTAGTTTCACTGTGGGCTTTGAACACAGCTGATCAGACCTCTTCAGCATCACTGTTCTCGCCTCATCAGTCTGACATGAACAGACATCACCAAAACATGCGGCTCTTGCTTCGATTGAATAAGTGAAAGTGCCTTTGTTTTTTGTTTTTTTTTTTTTTCAAGCAGCTCACATGTGAATGTTGCTGCTAGTAGCTGAATATCAGCACCTCTCTGTTTCTGTGTTTAGACTCAGCCGTTCCAGCAGCATGGCTTCCAAGCAAGAAACGGATTCTGACACGCAGGACCTCCCCAGCTTGAAGTTGACTACAAAAAGTATGGTAAACAGCGCTTGCCAATCAACGGACTCCCCCACGCGGTGCGTCCAGGGCAACGGCGAGGGTGGAACCACTCGGCAGCTGTCCAACCGCACGGCCACACAAAGTAGTTCCTCCTCCTTCTCCGAGTCCCTGGATCCAGCGCTGGACCCCTCCGCCCTGCCCCCGCCAGACCCCTGGCTTGAGAGCGGCAGCAACGGCGCCCCTAGCGGGCCCCTGCAGTCTGGTGCTCCCGCCTGCCGCCGCGATGGCCACTGGTTCCTGAAGCTGCTACAGGCTGAGACAGCCCGTATGGAGGGCTGGTGCCAACAGATGGAAAAGGAGACCAAGGACAACCAGTTGTCAGAGGAAGGTGAGGACTGTCCACAGTGGACATGAGGAGGGGTCTCTCTCTGTCCAGAATGGCTCCCCCCCTTAAGAGTCAACTATGGGTCAAGTAGTCTGTGGCATTGCAGAGTTCGAGCCTCCAGGCCTCACGGATCTAACACACAGTTTTCTGAATGAATACGCAACCCCTCAGGCTAACAGGTTGCCATGTTAACCCAGGATGACTAATCTCCTTTGGATGTGATTAAAGTGGTGATTAGTCTGAGCGTCAAGCTGAAACAAGCGCAGTGCTTCATCTGCCAGAGACACAACACAACACGCTACTTTGACGTCACTGGTGATGGTGTTGCTGTCAGGCCAAGATGGAGAAACTGGACACACGTTGGGCCGTACTGAGGTCTTAAGCCCTTTGTGAAACTTCTGCCTGTTTGTTATGCCGTAGGAAGCTGTTGAAGCAAGCAGCACACTTTCCCCCCCTTTTTTACACGTCCCTTCGAAACTTTGCGCAATTACTGCTGTAGTAGCTGCCAAACGGTTTTAAAATATCCCAAAACAACTAGTGTAATGTAGCCATGTACCATGTCTGTTGACGCATTAGACGCACCGTTGTGTTCTTCTCATGCCTATAACAATAGTAACTGAGCCCTACACTGGGTTCATCGTTTCAGTAACATCTTCTCTATGTTCTTTAGTGGCAGGAATTTGGATGACTTGTAAAGCAGTGGATGTTGGGTTGCTGTTGAATTTCTGCTTAAGAGCTGAATTCTGTTGTGTTTAACCTGCGCAACTGGACTAGTACGTGTGGGTTCTCTGCCATCCACATATGAACCCGGGTACGATGCGGATCCCTGCTCTGTTGTTCCATAGCCCGGAGCTCTGTGCTAATGCAGTGCTTGGCCACGCACTTTAACAACATTTTCTGTACCTGAGGAAGAGAGTACAAAAATATTTTGTGCATGACTGCCCATCATTTTGTTTCATATTCCACTCGCGCAGATGCTGAGTTAATAAATTTTCTCATGATGGGCCTAACTGAGGAGAACAATGACTCTTTATCCCAGTATTTCCCCTTCCCTCGATAAACGACAAAAGGATAGTGTCTACAGTCAGTTCTTCCTACCCTGGGTCGTCTTGGCTCTGCTTGAGGTTGCATACACAAGGCTCACTGTGTCGCTCGCGTGTGTTTCTCTGCAGTCCTGGGAAAAGTGCGCAGCGCAGTGGGCAGCGCGCAGCTCCTCATGTCTCAGAAGTTCCAGCAGTTCCGGGGGCTCTGCGAACAGAACTTGGTGAGTCCTTCAAACTGGCTCTTTGAAAGGGGTCTCTCTGAAGTCAGCTGAAAACCTTAGAGAGGAACTGCCAGGAAAAGGCCAGTCAAATCCATCCACACAATGTATATATGAACACAGCAGACCAGTGGACAGGTCTTTAAATCAAGAGCATTTTTTATGTGCCTCACACACAACAGTCAGTCATGGCTTTGTTGGTCCCACAACAGCCTGTCCTTTTTTCAAACTTCTTCACCTGCAGCACATCCCTCTGACAGTAGCCTTGGAAGACTAATAAACTTTATTTTATGGGGTATTTTTAAAAGCTGTTCATTAAAGCCACTATAAAAATGAGATGTATAGGGCATGATGATGATAAAATAGCAAAGCTTATCATAAAGACTTTTTGATAAATGTTAATCTCAGTCAGAGGTTTCGCATCACCGGCCTTTGCAGAATTGCTGCTTTTTTAGGGAATTAAATTATTTTACTAGAGAAAAGGCAAAAGCGAATGTTAAAAGTCTTGCATGTACATGTATTGATGCAGCAGATGCTGTGTGAGTAAGGCTTTTGCCACTCATTTTCAGGGAAAAGAGGTAGTGATAAATGTGCTGCTGTCCCAGTGCAGCAACCTCCTCAAAACTATATATTCTTAGTGTTTTTTTTCCTAAATTACAATTGCACTGTGCATCATAATGTTCTCTGGAACACTGTCATATCTAAGGGCTACAATAAAGTCTAAGTGTAAAATATAAAGTTTGCAGTTACACGGTGCATATTACATTTGTTTTAGCCAAACCGAACAACTGTGAGCTTGTGTGACCTTTTTGAGACAAGTCGGATGTGTTCAGGCCACGCTGGATGCTTCTAAGTGTGACGTTTTATGGATAAGTGAGATCGTCCTTCAGGGTCACTGCCGTCCACAGAGAAATCCATTGCGTTGCAGCAGGAGAGTACAGAGCACAACAGCTGGGCTTCAGGCTGTTGGAAATCAGTCTCTCCGACAAGCGGTGGATTCATGGCGGGTTGCGGGTCAAGGCACAAGGCGATGGATTGATTAGTCCTTATGAGACGAATCCATCTCAGCTAGCGTGTCAGGTTAAACGGCAGCAGGACATCTGAATGCAGTACCGAATGATGAATGAGTTGTGTATTGGTACGGATACGTCTGTTTCCCTACACTGTGCCTGGCGGGGGGGTCGGTGTGTTAGTGGTGTCCGGCTCGCCACTGAGTAACTTAATTCAGTTCGTAAACTGTGCTGAACATTAACGTGTAAATGGGTGACACAGGTGAGGGTGAAATGAAGACAAACAGAAAATACAGTGAGAGCTAATGTTCTGCTTTGAAACAAACCACATGGCAAATGAGAGAAGGAAAACGGACGCCAAAGGAACTGGGAGAGAAATAAAACTGCTCATCACGCCGGGGCGTTAAGGTGTATCACGGTGGACCTGTGGAGAGTATCTTTAGACAAGAAATTCAGTTCAAGTGGGTGGGACGGAGCTGGTATCAGTACACGCAGACCTCACGATCCGGTGGCCCTGTAAAACTTCCTGCAGTTCAGCTGCAGTACCACGGTAAACAGATTGGAGAGAGCTCTCCCTCTAGTGTTCAGTGGGTGGTACACACCCCACTGTGCATCTAGTTAGTTGCTTTTTGCACAGTTTGTAATGGTGTGTGAAACTTTCATGCCACTCCCCTCCTCAGAATCTCAATGCCAACCCACGGCCCACTGCCCAGGACCTGGCAGGCTTCTGGGACCTGTTGCAACTGTCCATTGAAGATATCAGCATGAAGTTTGATGAACTCTACCAACTCAAGTCCAGTGACTGGCAGCTGACAGCTGATTCTGTGGACAAGAAGGTACTGTGGGCGCCTCACCTTGACTGGAGGGCCTCGCTCTGTTTCCGCCTTTGCCGAGATGTACAAGGCACCTCCCTCTGACATGTTGTAACACAGAGGATCACCAAGGTGTAGCTTGTAAACAGAAGCTATTTGCTGGAAATTTCTAAAGAGTGGTACAGCTGTTTATTTAAAGCGTCGGGCAGTTTTAACCTTACACACAACCTCTTTTTAGTGCAGCAGTTTCCTTCAAGTCTTTCAGTGATCCCCTGCTGAGACATGAACCAACATCCTTGTCCATGTCATTAATAACTACATTTCCTGTTTCAATATTATATGAAGGAAATATTTATATTATTTCCCAGTACAGTAAAACCTTGATTAGTGCTCTAGATGCGCTCAGAAATGGAGCTTAGAGGTCATCAATGCAGTATATTGTATAAATGGAGCTTAAACCATATGTGCACAACATAACACAAAATAGATATAACTTTAACAGCAAATTACACAAAAAACAGTATTTTATGAATAACAAATAACAAAAAATTATGACAAATTACTCCAAGGAATAAAATAATAGCACTACAGGACATCGGGGATATTTTGCTGCTTTTATGCTTATGCCCACTTCACATTAAAATGTCCTGCTGTAATTCTTTCTCTCATGTATTTTCCTGCCCCTAAAGAAGAAACGTGACAGCATATTTAACTTAACGGAAACCATTAAGCGGCCGATTCATCCAAATTGTTTACTATATACCTTTATGAACATGTGTTTTAAGTAAGTTTTAAATGATGTGTCTTTGTTACCCAGTCTCTCTCTCCCTGATGCCCAGTATAATTGGAAATGTTTTATAAGGTTCCTGTGTCTCATTTTTGTCTGATGTGTGTTCATTCTGACCAGATAACCAGCCGTACAGGAGTCCTACCCATTCTAAGCCAGGCACATTGTGCAGGTTTTACTCACCCTCTTCCCCACTTGTGACTCCAGGAGGACAAAAAGCAGCCCCCACCAGTGCCGAAGAAGCCCATCAAGGCCAAGTCCACAGTGGGTCAGGAAAAGGGCAGCACCAACACGGACAAGCAGAGACAGGAGGCCCGCAAGAGGCTGATGGCGGCCAAGCGGGCGGCATCGGTGCGGCAAAACTCCGCCACAGAGAGCGCGGACAGTATCGAGATCTACGTCCCTGAGGCCCAGACTCGCCTCTGAGAAAGAGAGGCACATGGGGGCCTCGTCCCCACTGAAGGAACACTGGGGTAGGCTGGTTCTGGGGGCAGCACAGAAAAGCAATTAAGTAACTTTGGGAGAACATACTAAAAGCACTCCATTTATGGCTGCCATGGAAAACCACACAAGACTTTGTATTAATATTGTCATTATTATTATTATTATTATTATTATTATTATTATTAATAATATCTCCTAAACTATATCAGACTGTCTTAAATGTTGAAATATCTTGAATAAGAGCTCGCCTTCCTTGTGGACTGAAATGTCAGAGTCCCTTCCAGTTGCTGTCTCTTCAATGCTGTTCTTTTCACGACATCTCCTGGCAACCCTTTATAAAATATTGCACAAAACAATACAACACATTCACTTGCTCTTCATCAACCTTGGTCTTCCTGCACCTTTATTTTTTGCCATTATTTGTGTGCCCTTTACTTTTTTTTCAAATCAGTAGCGAGTAGAACATTTTCATATGAAAAGGGTGACTAGATAAAAACTATTGGACTAATCAGAAGCCAGTGAGAAACACCTGACCCCCCCCCCCCCTTTACAATCCCAGATTTATTCCAGTTTGCCTAAGCAACATTACTGTTTCTGTACCTTTCTTCGATTGTTATTTGTTCAATGAACATCCATTAATGATACTGCATATCTGCATATTAAACTGGCACACAGCTTATTCATTTCAAACATCTAAAATAAAATGATTCACCTCTTTCTCTCCTTTGTGAGGGAATTGGTACAGCTTATTTGTCCCAATAAAGTGTTAGATTGTGTTTTTAACAAATTGCCATTCATTGCCATCCAGTTAATCCACCTAATTTACTCAGTGCTTGAACAGATGTTCTAGCTGCCTGCTGCTGACAGCAGTCCCTCACATCCAGCTCTCAGGTCATGTGCTTTCTCTCATGCTCCGAGAAGCACCAATCCTTATGCATTTCAAAGTCCTGCATAAATTCCGCATTAATGTTAACTGTTGTGATAACTTTTACTTTAGTAGTGACCTTACCATACTTTTGCGCCAATCAATCCACGATGATTTCGAGATGCTCGGGTGCAACTTGGCAGCATTATAAAGTATAATGATGTGAACCGACTGCTGGGTAGACAGGTGTTCCCTCTTTTGCCACCCTCATGTTCCACATCACTGCTGCTTATTTTAACCACCCAGAGCAAAAAAGAAAACATTTGAAGGAGGACCAATGTGTGAATTATCAGTGTTAATTTCTTATTTCCACATCCTTTACATTCCAGTATGAACTGTCACGTGAAACAAATGTACACCTTTTTACTGCACCATGCCCCACACTACTGCCCATCCCACTTCCTTCAGCTTTTCTGATTGATACCATTTGACTGAACCGAGTGGAAAACTGTGTTTGCAGCTTTCCAGTACAGCACCTGTGACTCTTCAGCCAATCTGTGTGGATATTTAGTAGCCTATGGAGCGACAGCTGTTGTCCGGTCGCCTCTGTCATGTCGAGGGTGGTCCTTTACCTCCCTGAGCTGACATGATGTTGCTGGCTGGTTGTGGAGACCAGGTGCGATCCCAGTGTCCCAGGGTTGATCTCAAGTGGGCCGTGACTGTAGCGTAGCCTAGGACTCCAGCCGTTGGATTGGATCTGCACAATACCTTTCATGGGTACAAAGCACAAACAATGTAAAGGATCATTCAGTGGCAAATCAGGATCAGGTATATCGCTTTTTAAATTTTTGTACTGCAGGATAACAGCTTATTTATCAGCCAGTTGTATTTGAACATTGTATCTTTTCTCCGACTGATGTTTTTAATTAGTTTGTTACAGTACTTTGGGCCTCTGCAACAGCTCATTAGAGATGTTCTACTGTATGACTGAAGCCATTGTCCTTACAAAGGACTGGCATGGAAAACAATATTTTTGTGGCAGCTGTTCAGAGACATAGTCATGATTTATATACCAAGTTATTTTTAAACATTAAGATTAAGGTAGTACTTATTGCTACATAAGTATATTTCCATCGGTACATAGACTTAAAATCAGTTGTATCCATGGAAAATGCTCAATATTAGCTGAATGTTTTGTGTAAGAAGCATTTGCTCCTCTGTAATTGTAATTTTTTAAATGAAAATCTTTCCAGGGGGACCCCAGCCATTCCAAAGAGCCAACTCACTGACATAAACACAGCAACTCGATGTGTTGTGAAGAAAGTGACCCCAGTCGCTAATCTCTAAGTGCGTACAGACCACAAAGACAGCCGTGTTACAGCGTAAACGTGGCCAATTAGTTAAGTTAGATCTATTTAAGGTTTCTTTCCACTGCCCTCATTGCTGTACTTGGGTCATGAATATTGTGCTTTATTTGACAGGGTACATTCTGCTTTACCATATGGTGGAGGCAGCCAACAAATATCTGGCACAGGGGTAGGTGGGGGGGTTCTCTCTACTTGGCCAGAATGTTTTTTTTTTTCTTCCTTTTTTTCCTTCATTCAAATCATTAAACCACCATTTTAGCAACTAAATTAGTAATACTGTAGCGTAAGTATTGCAATGCTGAAAAAACATTTTATTAAATTAAATGTATTAGCCAGGTTTTAAAGTAGGAACTGATCAAAGAAACAATACGTCTCCGTCTTCAGTTAAAGTGCAGTTTTACAGTATATAGTTCAGCATCAGCTGTGGGACTTGGGTGATTGTATTTCCAATTCAGCGTTTGCTCTCCCCACTTATCACTGAATATTTTAAAAATTACAGGGTATCTGACAGTTACACTGAAATTTTCAACCTGTATTCAATAAACTATATACCAAATAAATATTAAACCTCAACCCAGTTATGCTACCAGATTTTTATTCAAAGCAATATTTCTCAGAAGAGGTGCATTTTGAATTGTCATTTTATCAAGGTTTTGAAGACCCTTTGAAAAAATACAAAGACATAAAAGTGAAATAAGACACGAGTCAGGTGTTGGACCAACTGTAGGTGTTTTCTGTGGATTTTTAGTGTTGGTGGACTATATGTATAGTATGTGTCAGATATTCATATACTGTATGCAGTATTTGTGATGAACTTAATGGATTGATGCACAACTTATATGACGCTCTAAATACAGAACCAGCCTTAACAAGAGAATATTCCTAGGGAGCAAAATATGGAAATGTGTCGTTTAATTTGGCCATGATTTCAATATAATGCAGTTACACAGATGTCATAGATATGTAATCCCCCAAGTTGCAATGTATTTGCTGTTTAGTTTTTGCCAACGTGTATTTTAAAACTTGATATGTATGCAGCAGCTCACAGCATTTTCATTCAACTCAGCATTTTTTGTTCCTGTTCAAACTGGTCATTTTCATCAAGGCATGTGGAACGGTCCCCATCCCTGCCCCCGCATCAAAACATAGGCTCTTTTTCTCAGCTCTGTATATTATTTTCCTAATGTCACCTAAATAAATCATTTATTTTTTAAAACGTACCATTCAGTCGCAGAACAGTTCTTTTTTCTTTTTTTTTTAATTGTTGAAATGACTGCGTTGCACTGATGCTATCTGGTGCTGCTTTCCTTCACTGTGGGTCTGCAGTTGTGTGCCTGTCCACACTTCATGGCTTCCACATTCGCTTTCTCCGTGCTTTACAGTGATCCTCTCCTATTGGATGCCCTTTTTAAAGTAAGAGTGGGAGTGTGTGTTTTTGATTAAAAACATTGGTCTGAACAAGAGGTTTACTGTGAAATGGACTCACAAAGCCCCCCACCCCACGCTGCTTATCGTTTCCGAGCCCATGCTGCCATCCGTGAATTTCTCAATTTGAAGACTGGCCTGATCTGCGTTCACTGTGCTTATTACACAAACATTCCTTCATCCCCTTCCTGTAAGTCTATGTGGAGCTGCATCCTGTGTGCTCTAGCGGGTTGTTGGTGACGGCAGCAGTCAGACCACCGCACCGAGCCTTTTTACCAGACTGACTGCGGTGAACTGATATGCAGCGATACCTTTACAACGATCCTCAGACTTTGTTTTGCAGCTGATGATGCCGTGATAATAATGCTTTTTGTAAAACAGCACTAACAGTGCAGCACATTAGCTCACTAGATGGTTGCGGTGGTTCACCTCACACCTGAGCCACGCATCCCCTCTAAACCTCAACCCAGTGGCAGTTTCATGTGGTAAACCAAAGTTACCATTAATGATTTCCTTCATTCCCACTATCATTCAGTCCATCATCTTTAAAGTGACAGTAGTGGGGAAAAAAATCAGTTCCTTAACAGTACTTATCTAGAACGGAAACTGCTGTATAATTTCCCTCAAATTATCTTGTGCCCCATGCAGCCAGATGTGAACATTGCCACTACCAGCTGTGTGTTGATTTGTTTGTACCTCTCTGAAAAGTAATGAATCTTTGGGAAACAAATCACAGATTGAAATGGAACACTAAATCCTGAGACAGCTGTGAATAAGAATGATTTTTTTCTGATAAAGGTGATATCGTGGAAGAGACGATTTACTACTGTGAACACCAGGAAGGCAGCAAGTTTAAATGCAGCTGTCCATTTCTGAGCTGGACTAAGTACATCAGTGCAGTCTTTTCTTCAGTATCATCAGTATGAAACTGCTGCCCCGAAATTGTTAACTTCATGTCAGTGTTCCTTCATTGCAGTGAATCTCTTGCAACTCTCATGAACCATGTTCACTTGTTTGGTAAAGAAAAACAGTCACAAGAGTGGATCCTCGGTACCTGAGGATGAACAGCTTAACACTGACAATTGTATACAGGTATCCCTCGAGATACAAGTCTTTCTACATATACAGGTGAAATTATTTAATACCTTTTACCGTGTTATTACCAGTGAGGCTGGTTTTTTTTGCACTTATGGGTAATGAGACCCCAATGTATGGGAATATTCACCCTAAAGGTATTTATATCTCAAACTTTGAAGATTTTATGTTATGAGCCAATTTCAAGGAACACATTGCAGTTGTAAGAAGGGGGATACCTGTAGTTTCTCATGCGAGAGCTAAACCAAATTGAAAAATATAGTATATTATAAACTAGTGCTATAATCCTGCACTACTACCATAAAATAGTATGAAATTGTGTTCTAGAGGGAAGAAGCACTGATTACTTGAACCCAGCCTTCATCTGAAGTTTTGGCCTGAAGCAGTGATTCTTAACCTTTTCTAGACCACAGACCCATTTTATGGGTCCCTCCTATAAAAATATTGAAAATATGAAAAGTTTTTACTCAGTTTAAACCCCTGAAAAATGATTATCTTAACAGTGAATTGTAATACAGAGAAAACTCTGTTTTGTTTTAAAGTTCATTCGGTGTCATTTTCAAAGCATGTTTATGCTTTGTGATGCCCAGGTTAAGAACCTCACAAATCTGCATTACAGGGACATTTGGTTTGGTGTCAAAAGGCTCTGTATTTTTAATGCTGCCGTTCTGTTCTCGTGTTAGAAAGATGTTTTCATCATGATTGATCTCTCCACCAACTAACTTTTGTGATGCCAGTTTCCCCATGTGCAATCGAGTGTTTATGATATCATTGTAAACCTTATTCTTCCACTGTTACAAAATAAGGGCTACAGCTGAGCTGAGTGCCATTAGGCCAGTAATATCCGTAAGAGTTTTTGTTTTGGATGCAACAAAACACTTTCTGGGGACTGATGAACAAGAACTCTTCTGTTTCCTGGACAGTTTTCTACATTTTTCTGACATGGAATATTTCAGGAAATGATCAGGGTTGGACACAAGTTTTTTTTTTTTTTTTTTTTTTTTTTTTTTTTTTCTGATTNCATGGAATATTTCAGGAAATGATCAGGGTTGGACACAAGTTTTTTTTTTTTTTTTTTTTTTTTTTTTTTTAGGCTGAATTCCCTACAGACTTGCCTGCATCACCGACACTAACCAGCTAATCCAGATGCTTCCGAGTGTTTCCAGCTCCGGGTGTTTCGAGGTACAGCAGGACACCAGGACACAGTACAGTGATGCTGGAACTGTGCTCTCCATGTTGTCTTGTACAACGACACAGAATTCCAGCAGCCTCCTCTCCACAGCGCTGTTCTCCTGCTTGTCGTCTTGTCTTATTTTCTTTGGTTTTTCTTCACCAATGAACTTGAGTGTGGAAGAAACACAAACAGCTTTGTAGCAGAAAATATAATATCACCAATTATTGTTATCAAACAAGCACATATTTTATGGAATAAGATTTCATCTATTTTGCTGTTCAAGTTAGACTATGTATGGCAGGATATTTTCTGTATAGTATAAAATAAACTAAGAAAAAAATATGACTGGATGTTTAATCGGAACCAGCTATATGATAAAATGCTTGTTAAATTATTTTTATGCTACATAGTGTAGCACTCCAACAGTGCAAAATAGATTTCAAAGTAGTCTTCTATTGCTTGATTTATACACTAAGAACATTAAATTACTCATATGTACGGTAACCAAGCAAAAATTGTTCTTTTTTGTCTGAAAAACTACTTGGGAAATTTTACTTCTCCAAAATTTTCAATAATATTAAATAATGATTCAGTGATATATCAATATTTATAAAATACTAGGTACTTGCAAGGAATCACTGAAACTGTTTGAATGTGCATCAGATCGGCAGCCATATTTTATGGAATATTAATTTGTGACAACATTTTAGGATCTATTGAATGTCCATGGATAAGTTCTTTACCTGAATACGTGGGAAAATAAGCAATAAGACAAACTAGTAATAAAAAAAGGTTTTTGATATTCATAAACTACCCCCTGCTTATTACTGATTGTTTCTATTTGCAAAGCACAAAATTCCTAGTTTTTTTTTTTCTTACAGATTGAATTGATGATAAAATGCACTGAAAAACTTATTGGTATTAAAAGCCCTAAGTCTCGCACTGACAAAACAAACGTCTTTTCCATTTACGTGCGTGCGACCAAATTGATAAGAACATTGAAGACCAAGGTTTTATGAAAAAAACAATCCTCCACATTTCATATCTCTAAAGGTCAGTACTGCAGTTAATTAAAACTTTTCCTTTCAAGACTGATTAGCTGAATTTGGATGGTTTCTTATGAAAATATGTTGGCTCCAACGTTACTGCTCAATTTACTGAAGAAATATACTCCACCCAATGTGGGCATTTGATAAATTACCACCAATCGTGCAGGTACATCTCTCTACATGACATTTACACTGGTAGAAATTAAGGTTTATTTAGATATCTGCACAGCTTCCTTCTAACCATTACACTTCTAAACACTGTACTAAAGGTAGTACTAATATTTGGATTAAAAACTATATATACTGCAGCGGAAGTAAAATGACAAGCATGCAGTATTTAACCTTCAGTGTGCAGCCATTTCTGATGCATTTGTCACACTTATCCAGCATCAACTGTTTCCCAAAATCTTATTTATAATAAAAATACCAGTTTTTTTATTTTATACACCTTTAAATAATTACAATTAATTGCAACTATACCGCTGCATGATTTAGTCAGCTAGTGTTTGAGTATTTAGGACTGTTAGGTTGCAATCTGATGGGTTCTGGTTTAAATACTGATCCTGCAGCCATGATCAAAGTTCTTATTTGGAGCTGATACAGTCAGAAAGTCCTGCTGTATAAACAGGTGATCACAGTAACCTAACACTTTTTCATCTTGGACAAAGCCCCCAACTAAATTAAGGCTAATAATAATTAAATTAAATTATCTGATTAGATAAAATTATTCTTTGGTTTCTGCCTATGCGTCTACCATTTTACACCTTTTACATTAAACTATATTTAAGCGTTGACTTAAAATGATCTAGCATGAACACTGAACTACTATCAAGCTTAGGGATGCGCATTTGAATTAAATAGTCTACTTCTGCGACAATAATTGTATTTTGCAAAATGAAATGCAATAATACTTGCAGTCTCACTGGTATTTTACCACATTTATAGCAACTTAACTTTTATTTTGAAATTGGCACTTTTTCATGGTACTCTTTTTAATGTTTATTTGTGCGGGAAAAGAAGGATTGAATGTGGCCAAAAGGGTTATAAAGATATACCACTGCTTATGAATAACTCTTTTGAATGAGTGTCTTAAAGAAGTTTGGAAGGCGATCCAGCAGAATGATCCGTATCAATATAGAAAATTATTTCTCGTAAAACTTGTGCATCTTTTGTTATTCTGTAAAAGTGCAAATGAAACATAGCTTTGTGTTTTAGATAAGGGAAAGCTAGGCAAATGAACATTAAATGTTGTGGGATAAGAAGGCCGCACAAATCTGATACTTTGACATGTCAAACAATATAGTCATAAATCTGACCTGTAAGGACCAGGGGGGCTAAATGAGCTACGTGATACAAATAAGACTTTTAGCTGGAAGGAATAAATAAAAATATTGAATTTAGATTACAAAGATTTTGTCCTGATGAAAAACTACCATAAAGGTTTATTCAATAAAATGAAATACATAATCGGTGGTGTGGTGACAGTTTTTTTTTTTTTTACTCTTCCTGGGAGTTCTCTCGTCAGGCTGGCAAACAGCTGTGGCATTTAAATATTCTTTTTTGTGTCATTTTAAAAATAGAAATGTTTTTGTCATACAGAGACTTGAGGCATCATCACAAAATAGAGGAAATGGTTTTTAGTCAAAGAGATAATATGAATATTTATAAATGATTACAATTTTTTAAACGGTTACTGTCAGGAAATCTCCCAGGAGGCCGTATTACCTTTAAGGCCTCTTAAGACAACGTCGTCGTCCTCGAACCTCGTACGAACTTAATGCACTACTTAAAGTAAACGGGCAATTAAAATTATTTGCAAAAACACTTATACAAGCTTAAAGACGACATAGCATAAAAGAGTATATTAAGTATATAAATGGGTTTGAAAAAATAGGTTTTGCGCAGTGTTGGTTCGTTGTTTTTCTCGGGTTTTATGTGACAAATTAGACTATGTATTTTGTATGACTATTATTTTGTAGTGGAAAATTAAAATAAAATGTCTTTGCTTACAAGCTAAGTGGTATGTTTCCCAAATCTAAACTACATTGTACACGTGGGAGGACAAGCAACACAATACGCAACGCGTGCTCTGCCATTCCAAACAAGCTCAGCCTCCCCGTCTTCTCAAATGGATACTCACGCTGCCAGTTATGGCGTTATAAACCATTTCAGTCCTATGATTGGGCTATTTCCTGTAAGGAGGTGGGATTTTCTGTGCGCCTGTTTTCCGATTGGCTAAGCAGACAACGAACTGGTGGTATAGCTGTGTGCAGGTAGACGGGATTGAGAGACAATTGAAGCGGCGGAGATTTTGTTTTCAAAGCGAATACTGGGCGAAAATGATATAAGCATCGACACAAAGGGTCTGTTTAAATAATAAATTCAAAATACAGACAAGTTTTAAGCAAATAGTTAAATACAATCGTTGTTTCGAAATTGCTGTTTCCCGGTGTTTGGGGGGGTAGATATCTACCGGAGAAGTTGTGAGATTTGCGTGAAGACGGGCGAGTGAGGCGCCGTCAGCCGCCACAACAATGAAATCCTTCAAGAGAGGTAAGATGCCCTCGCGCTGCGGCGACGTCCGGCTTCCACAAACCAACTGGCTTCACGTTTCTGACCCCCACTCGCAGAGTTGGCGGCGCGTGCTGTTAAAAGTGAAGCACTGAAGCTCGGGGGGGGGGTTGTGGAGGGGGGTTCTGCCTGTGTGGCCCCCCGTGTGGCGGAGTTGGGAAGGCCCGCGCGCGCTCCAGCCACTCACCTCACGCACTCTCGCGCGGACGCGCCGCGCGCTGCCCCGCCACGTGTTCGCGTCCCACTTCCTCGCGCGCTCCTAAGAGGAGGGCAGTCTGGCCTCTGCNACAAACGCGGCGGACGCGCCGCGCGCTGCCCCGCCACGTGTTCGCGTCCCACTTCCTCGCGCGCTCCTAAGAGGAGGGCAGTCTGGCCTCTGCAAACTTCTGAGCCACGTCGGCGTCCGCGCCAGTGCGCCTGAGGTCGCGCACGAACCGGAATCGCACCGACACTCACATCAGTGTCGCGGACGTGGAGAAAAGTTTAACAAAGTCCTCAGCTAGAGTGAAGGTTACTAGTAATAATAACAATAATCATAATAAGGCTTGCTGCCCAGCTTTTCCGAGCCATGTTTCCTTTTTCTGTCCTCAGTTCAGAATCTGTAACAAGCTGGTGGTTAGAAACATGACAGGATATCAGCTTTTATCCGTGGGTTCTGTTTAATTTCAGGGCACGAGCGCGGTCCGTTTGAAAAGTGCTGCTCCTGTCACGCCGCTGTTTTTGTACACACACTCGGGAGCGCGCATCGTGCGGGACGTGCGCCTCTCCTGAGCGCGAACTGATGTCCTTTGTGCCGTGTGAGGAATTCCCACACTGAGACCAATGGTCTTGGGGGGGGTCTTGTCTCTGTCTCACTCTCCCACCGCAGGCAGCCGTTAGGCACCAATTTAAAAAGTTTTGTTTACCTTTACCCTGTCTAACCATGGTAGAGTGTTCCTGCAGTATCAATTCACAGCAAGTACCCTGATCAAGGGAATAATGGCAGGAGTGGGTTTCAAACCAACAGCCTTCTGATTTCCAGAGTGATCCCAGACACTGCAGTACTTGAGTACCTGAAACATTAATCTGCAGCCAGTTACTTCATAATATTATTTAAACATTACATGTTAGTGCTATTAGTATTATCTATAGTAACATATATTTAGTATAAATTAAAAATGTCACTAAATATTAAATATATATCCATATACTAAGTATATTAGTAATATTTATACTGACATTATTTATATTAGTATTTAATATTATTTAAATTGATTTGAATACCATCTCCTGTTGTAAGATCCTTCAGCAAGCTACTCATCTCATATTGCTCCAGTAGAAATTAGTCAGCTGGGCACATAATTGAAAGTGAATGAATAATTAACTGTTTATTTGTGCATTCTGACTTAATTGTGTACATTGATATAGCAATTGCGGGCTTTATGTTTCCCCACAGCCCTGGGTTCTCAGTTCCCCGACATGTCAGACAGCGACCCCCATGAGGACGACGGGTCTGAAGGCTTCTCGCCAAGCGAGTCTGGGGCTTCAGCCAAACGCCGGCGCCGTGGAAATCTCCCAAAGGAGGCAGTGGAGGTGCTGCGCAGTTGGCTCTATGAGCATCGCTTCAACGCCTACCCATCAGAGCAGGAGAAACGCAGCCTGTCTGGCCAGACACGTCTGACTGTGTTACAGGTAAATCGCAGGTTGCAGTTTTTCCAAACAGGTTGGAACACACAGAGAGTTTTGTGTTAACATTTGGCTGCAGTGGATGCTCTGCTTCCTTTAAGGTGACTGTACTGTACACGACATGTGAGTGTGGTCAGTCCTGTTATACTGCTACTGACACAGGAAACTGCAGTGGTATTAAAAGTAAAAAAAGGGACTGAGTAGATTGGAATACACTGTAGTCAGTGTTTATGTGCGTAGTGGTATTCCGTACAATTTCCTTTATCCTCAACTATATTAATAATCTCACTTTTATTTCTTTCTTTATTTCTTTCTTTACAATCTGGTCCTTCCCTATATGACTGCACATATTCAGTGACTCTCTCATAAATAATATGCGTAAATACGAAATATTCACCACATTCTTTTACTACAAACAGTAATACATCCCGAGTGGAGTTTATTACCCTATGGTTTGTACTGTTATTGTAAGTATATTCTCCTATTACTAAAATATTTTGCCGTATTTTACTAGAATTTTTTAAAGTTGTGCAGGTCATGTTTTGATTTCAGTACAGTGCGTTTTCTGGCAGAATAGTTATCAGTGAGGCTGTTAACCTTCCTGCAGTGTAAATATAGTGCATTAACATGGTAATAAAGCAAAGTAAAACTCAGTGCAGTAGATGATTGCTGGCCATAGTGGTACACTATAGGTAGTAAAATGATTTATACAACCTGCTTTTAGGATTAAGTGACTGTCTGGTGAAAAAGATTCTGTGTATTGTTGGGTTTTTTCTCATCAATCCATTTTCAAGGTGTTTATTGTGCTGAGGGTCACAGTGGCAACAGAGTGTTGATACCTCCCCACAGTAATGGTCCCCAGCTCCTCTTGGGAAAGTATTTCTTTTCAACCACAAATATCTTGAGGAGTGTAATGGCTTATGCTGTGAAAATTAGGGAGATTTGCAGTCATCGTCTTTCTAAACTGCAAATTTTGGATGTCTGAGTACACACTCACAGTAATCTATTGTCAATTCAGGGCTTTATGAAGGGCTGCTACCCCACCCCCCAAATTTGGGGCATTATAGCCTTTGTTTTTTTTTTAATGCAGCTACATTGCTGTGTGTAGGATTTTAAAACCCTCGCTGATTTTCTTTAGATCTGCAACTGGTTCATCAATGCCCGAAGAAGGCTGCTCCCAGATTTGCTGCGGAAAGATGCCAAGGACTCCAACGAGGTCACTGGCTCCCAGCGAGCAGGAAGGGCCAACAGCCTTGCACTGGGAGGTGATGGGGATGTCCAGCCCCTGGACAGTACTTCTGTTGCTCTCTCTGTCCTGCGCCCCACTGTCATCCAGCCAGCCCCAGTGCTGGACCTCAGTCTACTGGGTAGCACTGCTGCAGCCATTCTGACAGGGGCCGGTTGTGTGGCCATATCTCCTGGACTCAGCCAGGTGGACACAGAAAGCTTGCAGGAGGGAGCGACCGCAGCCAGTGGCAAGAGTGAGACCCAGGACACCAACATGTCGGCTGTGGTGAGCACCACACAAGATTTCAGTGACCTGCTGCTGCTGGTGGACACAGCGCTGCAGCGTGCAAGAGAGCTAGAGATCCAGCAGGATGTCTGTGAGGGCCTGCAGGAGGAGCCGAGAGCTGCGGGAGAGCCAAGCTCTTCCTAGGAAAGCCTACATCCACCAAAGAAAGAGCCCTTGTAGGAGATTAGCAATCCCCGAGCTCCAGGGATTGTTCTGCAGTAGAGCCCATTGTTAACCAGTGGAAACATCTCACAGAGAGAAGGGATAGAGGCCTCTACCCCAGGCAGTGCTGTGTATTGAGAGCCGTCTGACTGAGTGTAAGAAGCGGTTAACTAGAAGCTGAACTGGTAAAGGATGTCACTGTGTGAGAGGCATTCTTAGGGGATGCATCTTCTCCGCGTCGTTTCCTTCAGGATTCAGGCTCGGCTCACCACTGCAGAGCCTTTTTTTTCCCCAAAGTGTTCAGACTGACACTGTGATAGAGTCGACAGCTGAAGTGAATGCGTTGTAGGTGTTCTGTAGCTGGACCCGCAGAAGATCTTTACTTTTTTAGGAATAGTACGTTTTTAGGGCTGTAGGAAAGCCTGCCATCTCAAAGAAGTCTGTAAGCCACATTCCAGGAGTGTTGGTGGTTTTGTGATAATTGGGATCAACACTTATGCTACACAACAAAATGGGATGGTTTGACAATATACAAACTATGAAATAGTACCTTAAAGAATGTGACATTTCCTTTCTGAACCTACAGCGGCCTTCAGGTAAACACCAGCATTTTTCTAGTTGTACTTGTGTGGCCTGGTATAGCTGGATAGACCGTGAGTTTTCATAGTGACCGTATTTATATGCACTTTAAAGTATGAACAAATCTGGTATAACACTTTTTAGTTACAGCACATGAGCTTTGTGTGTATCTGTGTGTGTGTGTGTGTGTGTGTGTGTGTGTGTGTGAAAGAGAGAGAAAGAGAGACATTGTATGTAACACAGCCATTCCAGCAGCTATCATGACTCCTGCTGAGTCAGGGTTATTTGGTAAATCTAAATGGTTTTATTATTTTTTATTTCTATCAGTGTGCTCATGTAGGACCCTGTGTTTCTTACAGTCTGACCTCTTTGTGATGGTTCTCTGCACTGTATACGAATAGCTCCGCCTTAAGCTGTTTTGATACATTTCCAGATGTAATTGAAAAGGTCAAGGCATGTCTTATAATGCAAACCTGGACCCGTGTCAAAAATGTCATTTTTGTACATTTCCAAGGTAATATCTGAGAGGTTAAGCATCTTTCCACATTTACCTTTGATCTTGTCTTCACTAATTTGTTAGTAGCCAAATGGTTGAAATGGACGTTTAGATTTTGGGTTTTAAACTGACCAGAAAATACTGAACATTACTTTATGAACCCATTTCCCCATTGCCGCCTCTGTGGATGTTTGTGCCTGCACTGTTATACATAACCATTTTTGAAGGTTGTAATTGTACTCATTCTTCCAGTATTACTGTAGTTTCCATGAAACCAAAACAGTTGCTCCTGTGTGTGTCAAGAAGTACAGCTGTAGGCTTGTGTGATACAGTGAGAAAAGAAGGGAAAAGAAGTTTGAAATGTATTGCAGTGCAGTTTTGCACATTTAGGACTGTACTGCCTTCATTCCTGTCAACGGGGGGGTGGAGGGGTGGTTTAAATTACCCAGCCAAGTTGTGGTGTTTGTCAGAAGAGTGCCAGTAAACTTGTGCTCTAGTTCTGCTGCTGTTTCACTTTGCAATTGACTGGTTTCCCTTTGGGTGACGCTCATCTTGTAAACAGAGATATAGTGGCATTTGGTTTTGACACGTGTCACTGGGATGCAGGAGGAATGTTTCAAGTAGAGGTCCTCTTCAGCCCTCCTTCATCTAGCGTCCTCTTCCCACACCTTCCCACGTGTTTGTACTGATGGCGGTGACTTTTTTGTTTCTGTGTTGGCTGCTGAAATGAATGTCAGGCTTTAAATACCATTGTGTAGTGCCTGTACGACTTAGTTCAGTCAAGGTTTGTATGCATTTGTAGCGCAAAACAGATTTCGGTGTTCTGTTACATTGTTTAAATGCTCCATGAACTGGTGCCTTACTTTAATCACAAGTAGATTTCTTCATGTTAATCAGTATTCAGGATGAAAACATCTCAATTTTCTGTTTTTATCTTTAAGTACAGTATGTGTTTTGTATTTGCATTTCAAATAAATCCATATACCTATTTTTAATACTATATAAGGTGTACATATTTATAGGAGTTTAACTGATTTTAAGGTCAAGAACAAGACTGAGTGGTTTGACAGTCGGGCCTTCCGAACTGAACTGGCAACCTTTAGTCAACCATGATACTGGCTCCCACATTTCTCTTTAGCTATTCCTAGTTTTTACATGAGAAATCTTAATTCTTTTACATGTTTACCTGGGCAAAAAGTTGAGCAGAACAATGTGGACTGTTTATAAAGGCATAATGAATGCCCACAAAAATAGAAACTCCATTGTTACTGCACACACAGCCTAGAGTAGATGCATGATCTTCCACACGTTCTACAGGGGCCTCTAGCTGTCACCAAGCATATTGTATTAAATACTGCAGTACATGGATTGTGGCTGAGCAGTGAGGTTCCCTTTCAGCTCATATTAGGATGCTTGTGGATCAGATTTATATCTTATACCTAAACGAATGACACAGCAGATATGTAGGTGCCTGGTGCATTTTAATACGAGTCACTGCAGAGAAATGGTGACAGACATGTCTGCAGGAACCGAGGTCCAGCCAGCAGCCTGTAGCATTTAGCACAACAGTATGTTCTTCATACAAATAGAGAGAAGGAAATGAACCAGTCTGCACTGTTAGTGCACTCATCGGGATAAACAATTTATTTGAAAATGTACATGCTGTATTTTCTGATTCTAAGTAAATATTTGGAAATGGCCCAAAATGCAACAGACATACATTAAATTATTTTTTTTGGAGAGAAAAGTAAATGTAGCCGTCATAAAACTGTAGTATATGCCAGAATGTCAATTATTATAGGGCAAGATTCAAATATTTTTAAATATTGCGTGGACGTGGGGATTCCCTGAATCCAGTAGGTTTCAATGGCATGTTTGGCATTGAAAGTGGAGCTGTAAATGGTTAGCACAGCCTCTAAAAGTGACAAGGTTGTTAGGTTCGGGCACTGGTGGGCAAAATGGCAGTCAGTCCCTAAATGTCGTCCTTGTCCTTGGCGCCGTGCTTGAGGATGCGAGTGAACTCGGCATAGTTGAAGTTGCCTTTCTTGTCAATAGGTGCCTCGCGGAATAGCTCATCCACTTCGTCATCAGTGAAGCGGTCACCCATGGTGGTCAAGAGCTCTCGCAAGTGGTCCTCGTGGATCACTCCTGCCCAAACACACAAGAGTCAGTTCTTAGATGTCCTTGAGTTGAAGGGGTGTTTCAACAAGGAATTTATGGTACCTTCTCAAAAGCAGTAAGAGACACTAACGGAAAAAGGAAATGTTTCATTAATGCCATTTGGATCCTTTACCACACATAGACATATTTTAGAATAAATGAACAGTGAAAGGCAGAGAAGTTTTGTATTGTTTGTTTTATCATTGCTAATAGTAAGATTTAATTTAAGATGCAGCACTTTTGTTTGCTGTGCTTGAAGTGGGCTGGTATGTGGTGCCTGGTCTTTTTTCGAGCACCAGCATTTCTCATAGGCTCCCAGTGTTCTTTTCTGCCCCTGACCAACCACATTATCTGGCTGAGCTGCTCCCCCAGCAAAAGATTGCTGTAGCACATGGACATTATTCATAATAACCCTCACAGCTACATTTAATTCTCCTGTAATATTTCTTAGTATCTTTAATTAATAGCAGAAATTTGAAATGTACTATTTTGCTGGTAGTGACCAATACACATGCCAATGTGTAAATAAGAGTACCGGCACTTATTTATTTACACTTCAAGCACTCTGTTTTTTTTTTTTTAAAAAGAGTGAAAATCCGGTGCTGTTCACTTTCTATGGGCTGTATTTGGAATACTGTATTTAAAGACCATAATAAACCTGTCGACATACCAGATCCCTCCTCGTCAAAGCAGGCAAAGGCATTGCGAATGACGTCCTCAGGGTCAGTGCCATTTAGTCGCTCCCCAAACATTGTGAGAAACATGGTGAAGTTGATTGGACCTGGTGCCTCGCTCATCATCCCTTCTAAGTAATCATCTGATGGGTTCTTACCTGGCACCAGGGGGAAAAAATCAGATCAACTACTATTTTAAGGCTACAATAAAATATAATTCCACCACATAGCAATAAAATCCAGTTCCACAGGCCAGATACTGCCACCTCACTCCCACACAGGTGACCGTGCTGTTCAGCATTCTGCTGGCTCACCCAAAGATGCCAGCATGTCATGCAGGTCCTCTTTGTCAATGAAGCCATCGCGATTCTGGTCAATCATGTTGAAAGCCTCTTTAAACTCTTGAATTTGAGACTGATCAAACATTGCAAAGACATTGGAAGTGGCCCTCTGGGGACGCTTCTTGGTCGTGGTCTTCCCCTTGGTGCGTTTGCTTGACATGTTGGCGGCTGGCAGGAGCTGTGGCTGTCAGAGAAGATTATACAAGGAACCACGGGTAGCATCAATAACTATATTTTACTGACAGGTCAAGGCTCTTTTGTGGACCAATTTCTAACCCTTACATTCTCTGTACCTGTGTCGTCTCTGCAGGAGTTTTGTTCTCCTACTACTCCTTATTTAGGTCCTACCATCAAGTGTACCTGCTTCCCTATGTAAGCCTCATTTCAAAGATATATATATTTTTTTTACTGATGTACAACTTCTTAAAAATGATATTTAATGTGTGGCATTTCACATTAACATAAAGACAATAAAACAATAAAGGAATTAATTTTTTATAATTGTTTTTTTTTTCATTTCAAGCCTACTAAAAACAATATGCAATAGACATAGGCTGTACAAACAGGATTTGAATCCAGGCACCTGCTGTAATATCTTTAAGCAAGATGTTTATCCTGAAGGCTTCAGCAAAATTTACCCATCTATAAAACAACCGTTAGTTGTTTTAGAAATGTGTCTGATAAATAAATAAACGTGATAAAACACATGGCAAATTTCTCAAATTACCATGCAAGAGCATTATTTTGCACAAGCATCAGTTCTCCCATCTCTTGCCCAGTGTCTTCTTGAACCAGTTATGACATGACATGTGAGACTCCAGCACTTTAAAAAAAAATTTATACTGCTCTCAGACCACCACACATTTGTATTATATTTCTACAAAAAACCCTTGATGAAGTAAAAATTCAATAAATTCAGTAAATGCAGTTTTCCCAAACAGGTCCTGTCAAGACCACTGTATAACTGAATTGTTGCTACAATGTTCATTTTGTCTCATATATACCATAAAATTTCCTTGAAAAGACAGACCTCTAGTGAGTTTAGAACTGCTGCCGTTTAATTCCAAATTCCAAAATTCTAGACTCAGTGGCCAGTGGATAACTAGAGATAACCCTGGTTGAGATGATGAGTTTCATTGCTCACGCTCTATACGTGATGAAACACGGAGTGTAAACATGCTCTGCTCATGTAAAACAAACAGGCTGTCATAAAGCATTAAACACACTCCAGTTCTGTGAAAATATTTCTAATGAGGATTAGTTAGAACTAGAGTTTCACTGCAAACTTCTATATATGGAGAGATTTGTAAAGTCAGTTTGGGTGGTGATGGTACCATCATATTTATTCATTGTTCAGCTGACAGCGGGAAAATTGCAATATTAAATTTTTGGACACAGTGAATTACAATTATTTGCCTGTTGATACAACTAGGTGGTCCTCCAGAGGCAATTGCATGGTAAGTAGTTTCCTCAAGGGTGTTGCAGCTGGAGCAGGTGTTCAAACAATGATCTTTCAGACTTCAAGGCAAAAGTCCTACCAACAATACCTGCCGCCCCATGTAAGCCTCATTTCAAATATATTGTTTTCTTTTATTGATGTACAACTTCTCAAAAATAATATTTAATGTCTCACACTTGTGACACGTCCTCATCACGGTAAGGATCATCGCTACTGTTCTGCTTTTATATAGCACTTTTTGTATCAGCATTGAACAATATTTATTCTTGGGATTTGTTTTATGTTCAGCACTGTATCTACGGCACAGTTATGATTTCCTTAAATCACAGAAGCGTGTACGTGTGCTTGTATATTGTTTGCGTACCCAATTCTGCAGTCTTACAGCAAATTTACTCAGTCCTGCAAAGTGCAGCATTAGGTCCTCTAGTTGTGGGCAGCGGTCCCTGGTTCCTTGAATGGGCCCCATATCACATCTCCAACATATAACTTAACCCTCACCATGTAACTACATAAACAATACTAAATATACTATTTACTTTCAAACCTCTCAGAACTGTGAAACTCATAGTTTCACCCCCACACAAAAAAAAACGTGAACTTGGAGCATCATCATGCACCCTGCTCTCCCAAAATTTGCTCACAGAATTTGCCTTCACTGGCCACACATTCATATTTAAACAAAAGTGAATTATTCTTACAGCGGGCAAAGAAAAAACATGCAATGAAACCATTCTTCAGCTTACCCGGAGTTGATTAGATTACAGTAATTATTTTAGAACCCCGATGCCTCTGTCTCGTCTAACGTCCCAACAAGACAGACTGTTAGCCTAAAGTTTGTTTAAAGCACCAGCTGTTCGCTCCACACCTCCCTCTCCCTCTCAGCCAATTATTGCCTGGGGATCTTCCAAACAGGGCCTGCGCACCCCGGTGAATTAGCCATACAAGGCAAAAGAATGTGTTGGTTGCTGCCTGCTGCCACCATAGTGGATTTTGGAATATTTGGATTGTGTTAAATGTAGAGGATCTCCGATCAGACGGCCTTATTTAGAGAAAGAAGGCAGTGTGTACTTTGCGTGGTGAGCCTCTGCAATAGGAGGTAGTGCGGGCTGTGCTGTGAGAGCACGTGTTCAAAGTCCAGGGGCTTAATAAGGTAGTGCCTGGCCCCTCGTGTGGGCTTCTGCGACATGTCCCCGAGATGCCACTGCTGCTGCATATTTTTTTCGTGCCATCTTTATTGTTAAAAACATTTAGGTTTTAAAACAGTTTTTCATCCGTTTTTTTTTCATTTTGTTGCACATGCATGTATAGTTACACACCTATTATAGAAAATGACAGCACAGTTTATATAAAACACATGATGGTTTTTGATAATGTCCTGTTTCATAGTTTGACAGTCTGATAAATAATAAATCATTTACATGGACAGTTAGTACTTTGGCGTTATCATCCTGTAATCTGAATGTTGTTGGTTCTAATCCCTCTCCTGTTGTATTACCTTTGATCAAAGAAAGTTTCTACACTGAACTGATGCAATAAGAATCCCTGCTGTATGAATATTTAACTAGTCCTAATAACTGCACGGTAAAATTCTGTAAGTATAAAATTTGGTACCAATCAAATTAATGATGTAAAACATTGTAAATTGTGATTTTACTCTGTACTGCTTCTACCATATACATACATGATGTCTAATATATTTAAGGGTACTGACATTATTTTAAAAATTGTATTGAAATAGTTCACAAAAATATAAATAATCATAAACTATAATCATAAAATAATTAGTTATACAGCTGGATATTAAAACATTAACAGAATCCAGGTAAATTGTGTTTTCCATGAGTAGAAGAATTTGGTTCAGTTTTTCTTAGTAAGACAAGTTCCTCTTCTACTACTACTACTACTACTACTACTAATAATAATAATAATAATAATAATAATAATAATACTGAACTATAATTATGGACATGCCATCAAGATAACAACTCATAGTCAACTGCTGACTTGATTTCCCAAACAAGGAGTAATGAAAGTACATCTTTTTTTCAGGGGTGAAAACACTAGGAGAACTTATAAACTCACACAGCCTAAACTGGGCTTAAACCCTACACCAGGCAAGCAGTCCCGGAGCCAGGAGGGTACCAGTGTAACCTGCTGTGCCACCATCTCACTACTGAACTATATATTATAATCCAATTCCACATTGTTAACAGGTTACATGCTGCAATTCTAACTTGTCTTTCTGTACATTTCCTCCTCTGTGATTCTCCTGCCTGCCTTGTGTTCTGTATCAGTGGGAGTTGCACATTCTGCTGACTCCCCCATTATAATTGGTGATACATTCAAGATATTCAGTGTCTGTACATGTCCATTCATGTTCTCTTCATTCCTCAGCTCCTCGCTATCCTGTGATGCTCCCACTCCACAACCCTGCTGGCTACCTACACTTCTTCATCTGCTAGATCCCAAGTACAACATTTACACGTTGTAGTCACAAAGAGGTATTTAAGAATAGGCTGCTCAGACTAGACCAGACTACAACAGCAGCTTCATCCTGCCAACAGCAGGACTAGTGTTTGCTTTTCTGGCAGGAGGTCTTTTCAGTTCCCAACTCAGTGAATAGCTGCTGTGTCCATGGGTTAAGCAAAGGGCTTCACAACAGTTATGACAATATGTACAATGGAGTTTCGGCACTGTTATTTTGTACCGAGGCTACAAGCAAGGATTTCTCATTAATCTGTGGGCAGAACAATTTGTGAGGTACTGTGGGGACCAGAAATCAAATAATTTTTAGCCAAATATTTGTGGGATATGTTAGGTTTGTTTAGGAAGTCAAGCTTTGTCAACTTTTTACACTTATGAATTACCGTAGGTACTTTTTTATTAGAAGCTTTATCACCTTGAATAAACGACCTTTTGGAAATACTAACACTAATAATAATGTGCCTCAATAATTTTCAGAAATATACATTTTTTTTCAGTGTCATATTTTGAAAGTGTTTATCCAAAGTGACATACAACTATGCAGAAGGATTGCATGGTGTAAGGGGATTCATTAGGAACAGAAAATGAGCAAATATTATACTTCACTTCACGTTTGAAAAAATCTCTACAGCAGAATAACAGGTAGTCTAGTGGTCAGTGTTGCTCACTTTGCACCGAAAGGATACAGGTTCTGATCCCACTATTTACTGTAGTTCCCTTAAGCAACATATTTATTCAAAACATGCTTTACTAAAAACACTGACGTAACTGGGTAAGTCGTCGTGAAGAGTTTAACTTTACAAATCCCGTTGAACAAAAGTGTCAGTTAAATAAGCAAATATAAATGTAGTGCCTCTAAAAATGGCCTAAAAAACAAGAACTAAGTTTCTCGCCCCTCTTTCGCAACACAGCAACAGTTTAGAACCGGAAACAGGAAGCTCCTTTAACACTGCAGGTACCGCCGCCGGGAACGACCGATCCTGGATCAGTTTGGCCGCTTTGCTCAACGCGTTAACAGCAGTAGATGGGGGCGGGTGAGCTGATCCCACATCGGTGGGTGACTTCAGAAAGGGAGTGGAGCCACTCCAGGTGCCTTTAACAGCGATGCTCCTCGCCCGGTTCGTAAAGTAAGTTTAAAATGTGCTGAAAGCGGACATTTTCTTTCTCGAAGTGATCGTAGTTTTCGGAGGCGGCGGGAACTGTCAGACCTGTTCATGTCTTAAGTTTGAAATAGAAAGTTAGTATTGGTCTGTGACTTGGACTGTAGCAGCTAGCTAGCGTCATTGTCCTGGGTGGCGTATGTTGTGCACTTGCTCCTCGGGTTAGGAATTTTCTCGACAGCATTTTTCCTCTATTAAAGTGCCATAGTTTTTTCTCCTTTCTGTTTTCTGAAGTCTCTGCTTGTTGCGGAGCAAACGGGACGTGTTTGCCTGTTGAGTTGTTAGACGCGAGTAAAGAGCACCTAAGCGACACAGGAGTGAGGGGTCGCCTCAGTTCAGCTCGTTTCCGCCGTGTTTAAAGCCCTTGTCTCGTGGTGGTAGTAGGATGAGGCGTCTCTCCCCACGGCCACCAAAGTGTACATAGTGAACCCCAGCTGCCAAGTTTGCTCCCCCCCCCCACATGAATCAGTCCACAGTTGGGACTGAATAGAAGTTTGCAGAGATGACTTTGTCAGTACATTTTAACGATTCATATTTTAAACTCATGATAGATGCTGTATATCCAAGCCAGCCAAACTCAAATAAATTAAGCTTTTTTGTAACATGATGGTTAAAGAAAATAGTTGAAAACAAAACAAATAAACACTGACTTCCAATCCCAGTTGTAATTTGAGAAACCAGTGCAGTTGTTTTGAGCTGCTTTATTGTTACAGAATCTGGTTGTTTTGTTTAGCTGTTTTAGCAGCCGGTTGCTATGGAATTGGACACGTCCCTGTATTACTGACAGCTCCGAACTCAGAAACATCTGTCTTTTCTGAGCTATATGGCTCAAATACCTATTGGTTTTACTATATTATAACTAGTTTAAAGACCAAATGAGAGCCTATGTTGTTAAAAAACTAGTTCAGTTCCAAGGACATCCTTGTTTTGTGATGCCTGCTTGTTGTTGCGTCTTCTGCAACCCACTTTCATTCTACCTCTACTAGTTGCTTGAATCTAATAAAGTGTGTGCAAAGAAATATCAGGTTTGTGACGTTTCCATTTGTGTCATGCAGCCTTGTCTCTGTCTGCCTGTGGAGTGGAATCCTGGATGATCCCACCACTGTCTCAAATCCCTTCCCATTATCTCGTACTTACCATGAAATGGTACCCTAAAATTATTGCAGTAATACCCTGCTGTATGAAATGGACCAAATACTAGAAGACACTTTAGATAAAAGCAACATAGTATCATTACTGGTGGCCTCTGTCTTTGCTCAAGGTAACTTACCATGTTACATAGTTAATTTTACAGTGAATTACCCATTTATACAGTAGGATGCTCTAAACTGTATTAGTTCAAGGTAAGTGCCTTACTCAATGATACTAGAGCAAGATCGTGATTCAAACCTGCAGTGTTCAAGTCACGGCAGTACAGGTCTTACAGTGACGCCACCTGTTGGTGAGGTGTGAAAGAAGTGTAGACAGTAGTGTTTATCTTCATGTTCTGTCTGTTCTTTGGTAGCTGTGTTACTTGTCTGTCATGTTGCTCTATTGTCGCCAGGAAGTCGCGTGTTAAACACACCTGTCACATGCTACTGATGGATTTTTTTTTTGTTTGTTTTGCTGTTGTCATTGCTTTTGTTTCCAGCAAGACACTCCTTACTGGAACCATGAACTCAGTGCTCTGTGTCTCCCTCACATCAGGTGATTCAGTAGCACCTGTGTTGCACTAGTAAATAGAAAGCCAGTGCAAACTACTGCTAGAGTGCCACACACTGCCAGGAATAAGTACAAAAATATCCAGGAAAGTTTGTAATCATGTATGAAACTTCAGTTGTGAAAGATTAGAGATGCAGTTTTTGTTGTTTCCTAGGAGTGGCTTGATTGTGATTTTAAAATTAAGTGGGTTTGTGGTATTTCCTTCATCATGTCATCCATGGAGTAACACCTGTGTAAGAGCAGTTACTCTGGTCCCTCTCAATTTATCTGAGATGACCGTCTGACAATGTGGTGCGCACTTTTTGTTTCTGCTCTACAAAACTGCTGTCAGTTGCACATCCTTTTGCAAACTTGTACAACGGTACAAAAAAAGGTGTCACCGCTTGAAATTCCTGACTGGGCAGCATAAGCAGACCCCATCCACACAGCGCGGGACCTTTCCAGTGGCCTTTCTGCTTTCACACATACCAGAGCCACTTCCAAAATTTTCAGTTCAATTCAGTTCAATTTATTTTTATCGAGGCTTCTTCTTACACAGCGCTGAATGTTAGATTTGGATAATCGAACAGAAAACAAGCATATAGTGAAGCTTTAGGTAAAGGTTAAATGTTAATGAGAGCAACTATACAGCATATAAGTGCAAAACAGTAGGTCTGCCAGCAACTGAGAAGAGGAAAACAAAAAAAAAACTCCCAACCAAGAGGTGAGGGAGGAAAAAAGAAACCTCTGGGGGTCCGAGCACCAGTGGCTGCCCCCCTCCTGGGTTTCTACACATAGAAAATAGTACCAGTAGTAAGAGTTAACAAAGGTTATACTACTAAGGACAACATGGTGTAGGACACTGAAGCTGAATCAAGTTATGTTGAGGTGCAGGTGGTCCAATCACATCATCAAGGCAGGGGGGTCCTCAGCTCCTGGCAGCATGGATTGTTGGTCTCACCACTGGTCTCGTCTGGCCTTGGTGGTGGGGGTCAATAATCTGCGCTAGTGGTTGAAAGAGACTAAAGCAGAACAATTCACGCATTCACTGTATTGCTGTGTGTTACAGGCAATGTCCTTGCTGTCTGCCATCAATGTTCGCTTTCAGCCACATCACAGTAGGACTGGAAGGTAGTGATTCATGAGGCTGCAGGTTCTGATCCCAGAGCAGGCCAGAAGGTTTGGTTGTGTCTGCTGGGTTCATGATTGACAGTTGTGTCATTTGCACGACCGACGACCAGTGTGGGAAGCTGGTCCATTCAGGAACTACTGGCATGCTGGTGCCACAGTCACGTGCTGCATCAGGTGAATGGTGGATGTATTTGTGAGTTTGTTTAATGAAAGGTCTGGTCAGATTGTGTTGTGTGCTGCAGCTGTGACAGAGCAATACCTTCGCAGGGGGGCATAGAGCCAGGGACGCGCTGTTGTTCTGATAGGGAGAGAGCTGAGGGACTCAACTCTCAGAAAGAGCTCTGGGATCAGGTACAGCACCCTGTAGCAGGGTTGCCAGCCCAGGACACACTTCCAGTGTGTGATTTTGGGAGAGGATGCTGTTTTAAATGTTAAATGTAAAGGCGTCACTGATGAGAAGAGAAGCCCACAGTGGAGAAGTAGGGCATGCTGGGAGTGCTAGTGCCTGATGGCAGCTGGAGGGTCCAGGGGACAAGCTCTTGGGGGAAAGGGGTACCTCCACCCCACCCTTTGGGTAAGCTCAAAAGCAGCATTTCTAAGTCATCTTCAGGAAAGATTGTTAGCTCATTTTTTTGCGTAATATTAGAGGTTTTACATTTTTTTTACATTTGTGATTGCCATTTGTGGGTATCTATACGTTTTAGAATTTGATTTATTAGTATACTGTTAGCATGATTACAGAGAGAACTGGTTAAGGTTTTGCAGTGAAATCCCAGGGATACAGGGGATCCTGGAACTATTTTGTTTAAATCACATAATAGTTTTTTTTTTCCAGAAATTGATTAAAGTCCTTTTCATTAAGGTTATTTTTAAATGATTTTTTCACAAGGATATACATATGATATGTGCTCCTTATAAAATTAATCAAAATTCTGAAAAAAAAATCATCCTATATGTTGTATTTATTTCAAGGACATCAAAGGATCTTTTGGTAATAGCTACTTTTTCATTTTATTGCTTAGTTTTGCTATCATTTCTCTGTTTTGAAATATAAATTATGACTTTTTTATTATAACTGATTAAGTATTCAGGCAGTCAAGTCTTTTAACAATTTTTTAGTGTCTTTGTGCACTTGCTATCAAAAACCCAGATATTTTGGACAAAGAAATATCATATTATCAGTGTTGGTTTTTTATAAGAGGTGCGTCAGCGGAGCCTATGTTGTGTGATGGTGGCACTCAAATAGATGTTAGACGTTGGTCCCGTAGGAAACGTCACCATTGACTTTGACACATTCACTCCAAAGGTTAAAAAACATTTTTGCGCAACAGCATCATCCTTCAGTGTAACGTCTTGTATGAACACACAGGACTGCGCCCAGTAATGGCACAAGTATGTCTTCTTCTCTTATCCAAGCTTTCCTAAATGTTGGCTAGATGTGATCTTATTTGTTAGCTGGACTCTGTTGCAACTACACTTTGCTGTATTTAGGTTTCAAATGTTATCGCTGTTGCTGTTTCCAGAACGTTGGACACATTTGTTTTTGCTTTCACTCGCTCAGTAATGGTTTTCTACTGTTTTATGTCTCTCTGTGCAGGAGTGGTGTGGCTGCTGTGCCATTTAAATCTGTAGCCAGTTAAGACTGTCTTTTGCTGGTTTTTAGTATGGTTTTTTTGTTTTTATATTTATGATGTTTACTGCTGAGCAACTTAGGCTGGGTCACACTGATACATCACAACTCCTTGGCTTTGGGTTGAATGTAGTTCGAATCCAGCTCAGTCTGGGTGGAGTTTGCATGTTCTTGTTGTGTTTGTGTGGGTTTCTTAAGGTCGCTCAGATTGCTTCCCACAGTCCAAAGACACATGTTTCAGATGAATAGGCACGTCAACGAATCCATGTTTTTAAACAGCAATTCTGCAATATTTATAATTTAAACAAAACTACTTGCTATTGCTTGGTCCTGGGTGAGCATCACCTTGCCTTTGCCCTAATTCATATTACAGATCCCTTCCCTCCCCTTTCTTGCTCTGCAGTCCCAGACCATGAACTACGTGGGCCACCTGGCAGAGACGGTGTTTGTGACAGTGAAGGAGCTTTATAAGGGCCTGAACCCTGCTACCCTCACCGGAGGCATTGATGTCATTGTTGTGCGGCAACCTGATGGCTCCCTGCAATGCTCTCCCTTCCACGTGCGCTTTGGAAAACTGGGAGTGCTGCGCTCAAAGGAGAAGGTGGTGAGTGTACCTTGCTGGAGAATCATGGCCAAGGGCATTACTGTACCATCATGGGCACTCTGGTGACCCTGGAGTTTATGGTTAAGAGGATGCTGCTGCCCAAGGTAGCAATTTTGTTGTTGTGTGGACCCTGGTGGCCATGGGGTTCATGTCTGTGGGACATCTGTGTGTCTTGGAACCCAGATGAGAGGAGTTCAGCCTATGATCTTGAAGCTTTTGGAAAGAATGCGGAACCCCTTGTTGGCCGCTTGGCTCCTTCAGCTGAAACCCCTAGCTGCTGTGCAGGGAAATGCCCATGTGGGTGACTGTGTCTTACAGGTGGACATCGAAATCAACGGAGACCCCGTGGAACTGCACATGAAGCTGGGAGACAATGGAGAAGCTTTCTTTGTTGAAGAGAGTGAAGATCTTGAGGTCCGTGTGTCATATCTTAAACACAGAACGTCTTTTCACACGTATATAAGCACAAATGAATGGTTCAGGTCAAAGTAAAGTAATTTATTTTAAACCTCCTCAGGAGAGCATCCCAGCACATCTCTGCACCTCCCCAATTCCCACTGAAATGATGGAACCCAGTGGAGAACATGAGTCACCCCCTAGCACCACGTGTCGCAGGAAGAAGCGACGACGCAAGCGTATACGTTCAGACGCCCACAGGGAGGAGGCAGCCAGCTCGTCCTCTGATGAGAGGGAGGTGCTAGAAATGGAGGGATACACAGAGGGGCCAGTGAGCCCTTTGCTGGCAAGGTTAGTGTGTGGCTGTCTGTGGGGTCACTCCAGTGGATCCTCTCCCATGAGTGTTGATAAGTACAGTAAATTCACATCAGTAGTCCCAGTCAAAAGTTTGAGTACGCACGGGCAACCTGGGATATCAATTGCCTTCCTGTTCAAACTGCTTAAAGGAATGACTTGTGGAGAAACTACCTGCCAGCAAGTATGCTCAAAATTTTGACTGGAACTGTATATATTTGGTAGATGTTTTACTCCAAAGTGTAATACAACTCAGAATTACAAACAACAATAGACTGTTGAATTGTCTAACCTAATCTTACAAGCCATACTGAAGCTGGATCATTCTGTGCTCTTCCGGAAGGTTGACTTTATGATGAGCCACTCAAGGCACGTTTGTGTTTTTGTTTGAGCAGCAAATCCATCTACTTTTCCCTATCGGAGGAGCCATTTGAAGAGAGCCCTAAGCCCAAAGGCACCCACCCCCATTCTGATGGAGAGCTGTCATCTGAGAGGTGAGAGCACATTACTCCATAAGAAAATGACTGTGTATTGCTATTTTTTAGTCCAGTTGGTTTAAACTTCCTGTGTCTTTGTCCCAGCGTGTTCAGTAGCCGCCCTATGTCCCCTAAGAGTGACTCGGAGCTGATGGTAAATCCCCTGGATTCCCCAGGGCCTCAGATGCAATGGAACTGGGGTGCCTTTCCAAAAGTAGGTGCTCCAGATCTTGGCCCACACAGCTATAGTAACCTGAAAAACAGAAGTGCAGAATTCAGCCATCTGTTAATTTCATTACATAGGCAGAATTTAATTCAAGGGCTATTTGACATAGCCAGTGAATTGTTTCTGTGGCTTTGTTGTTTTTTTCTGGCACAAATATCATTAGTTTTTACCCTATTTGAGTTTTTGACTACCCTGTCTTGTAAAGAATTGAACTTGGCAAAATCAAGCATTTAAAAATGTGGTTCTTTGTCACTGTTTTACTGAATTTTAAAAAGCAGATCTTGTGATTTCTTAAAAAAACATACGTTTTATAATTGTTTTTATTTTATTTTATACTGTGATATGTGTTTCTCATGGGTGCTCCCATTTTCAGGCGTGTCACAGTGAGAGAACATTAGCAGAGGTGCAGTGCACACCCCCCATCGTCGTTTCCAAAAACACCCATTTCCGCACAATTCAAAAGCAGGACTCCTTTGATTTGGACTCAGAGGTCATGGGGAGTTGCCAACAGACAGATGATGTGACTGTCCTTCGGCCGAAGCCCCGGCCTAGGGGTGCTGAACCTTCATCAACAGTGGAGTCCTCTTCACCACCGGGGGAACAAATGTGTGCAGCACCTTCTGTTCCAATGCAAACATTTCCCCTGCCAGCTTACCAGCATTCGGAGGCCATGACCTTGCAGGCAGGGGAGGCCTCCTCTTCAGAGCTTCTTGACTCAGCACTGGGTGAAGAGTCTCAGGGCACGTGCTTGGAACAGCCAGGGGACAGAGCTGCCCAGTGGGATGTGGAGGACGCAAGGGGGGGAGGGGCGCAAAGGATTACAACTGCTACTGATAAGTCCACCAAGAGTGAGACAACAGAGATGTTCCAGGTGGTGGGCAGTGCTGAAATTGGTGAGGGAAGCATATCACCTGCGCACCAGAATGGTTCCATGGAAATGGCTGCCAAAGACGACCCACAAGAGAAAAAGAAAAGTAGGTGTGGTACAGACGCTAGACACTGCCTTGTTAAGGGGCTATGGTACGCCAGGTATGCCCAGTTTAGGGGAGTGACCAGGGGTGAGGCAGTAGAGGGTGGACTAATGGAGTTTTTTTATTTACATACGTAAAATAAGCAGTTCAACACACATAAAATAAAACACAAAACAGGAGCATCAGGCAGTGTCTGCATTCATACCTGGCCTGAGCTCCACAATATGAACATAGTTGCTCTCCAACAGTCCGTTTTAATAGCATTTGCTGCAGTCATCTTTCATCAATTAGGTACAGTCAAGGAGGTGGTTCTGGCTATACTCTTACTTCCCACAGGAGTCATTTTTTTGTGTTAGAGAAAATACAGTACCAGTGAAATGGGTGCGTCGACATGGGCAACCAAGTGTCCTACATCTCTGGGAACTTCTGCAGAAGAGTTGGGAAGACATACCAACTGATTTACTGCTTATACTTATTAACTAAATGTCTTGTGGGGAAAAAATACTATTTTCCAGAAAGTGTATTCACATTTTTTCACTGATATTGTAGTTTGCCAGTGCCTGTAGGTATTGTTGATACACAAACAGGTTGAAGTTTTAGCTGAAAACTCAGTCAAAATGTAAGTATTGCTGTGGAGGAAAAGTTTTAACATTTTTAAAGCAGAACAAATGTACTCTGTATGTGTCTTGAGACTTGCTGCTGTTTTTTTGCAGGTAAACGAAGTCAACACCTGGGACCAGCAGATATCTACCTTGATGACCTGTCGAGCCTGGACCCTGAAGTGGCCGCGTTGTACTTCCCCAAGAGGTGTTTCTTGTTACAGCTTCCTATTTAGGCTCACTGCTCTGTCCTGTGTGAAAATTACTCTTCCTTCAAACAGCAAGCAGCTGTACTCGTTTCCTTAGTGAGACATGGCAGCTGGCTTATTGCTCAAACTTGTTAACTAAATGTCTCAGACCTGTCACGGATGCAGACAGTACCTGATGCTCCTATTTGTGTTTTCCTCCGAGTCACTTTTGTGAGCGTTAAAAATGTGTTTTGCGAGGTAGGATTTCTTCACAGCAAGCCCAGTATATAACTCTTCTGAGCTTCTAGAGGCAACAATATAGGCTTCCCTTGCATAACAAGCAAGATTTGCTTGTAAAGTTAATTTTCATTTAGAAAAAAACTTTGTTGCCTTTAACTTAAATATGAAGAATTGATAATGTGTTCATTAGTTGCAAAAGGTTCCAACAAACATTTCCAGTCTGTCTTTTAAACTCACAAACAATTTACTTCAAAACTAAGACCAGAATATCAAATGATTCCAGATGCTGTTAAATTCAGTTCTATGAGCCATGTATTCAAAATTTCTTATATACAATGTTTTGAACTTCCTTTGTCCTATTTTCCCTTTTCCTTCTTATTATTTACCGTATTAGTTTCTCATCTTGCAGTTGGAGCCTCACAGCTCTTGGTCTTAAATGTAGCTTTGTCCATGTAGAATTTGTATGTCTTCCTGTATTCATGTGCATTTCCTCCCACAGTCCAAAGATATGCTTTTGGGGAGTTTGTGACTCCAAGCTGTCTTGTGTGTGTGTGTGTGTGTGTGTGTGTGTGCGCGCGCGCGCCCCTTGTGATAGACTGCTGCCAGTCTAAAATTGATGGATTCTGTTTTTCTTTTATTGTTTCAATTTTTCAGTGTTTCAGGAGACTTCTTTGACCTTTATCAGTTCTAGTTTCTAGGCTTTCCTTTACTTTTTCACCTTTGAGCACTTTTTAAACATTTTTGGCTTTGGGGCTCATTATAGATGATAATGAGTCACAGGATCTCTGAGATGTTCTTAGGAGCTGTCAGGGGTGTCCAGTAACCTGCAAGAGAAATAAACCCTCACGTGGGAGAGATTCCTTTCACCTTGGGTGGTGCCTGATGTCACTAAGGCACCCACTATGAATTGAAATATATTTTCTCATCAGCTTCTGTTGACAGCTCATTATGCAAATTTTAAAGTAAAAATTATACTTGCTCATCATGCAGAATTCTTGTTATATAAGGAAAGCCTATACTTTGTCATGAGGGTTTTAAGATCAGAATGATTCTTAACTCAAGTTTTTTCAATTCCCTTTATGACAGTGAGATGGAGATGAACAATCGGGGTGCAGAGGCAGGTTCTCAGTCGGGAAACCAGTCCCCGCAGTCAGTGGGCAGTGGGGCGATGGACAGCGGCACAGAGTATCTGTCTGACTCCACAGGGGACTTATGTGACATCACTATATCCCTTTGTGGCAGAGATGGGGACTGTATCAATAAAGGTAATGCAGAAGTATAATGCAAGTTGGATTTACTTGAAGGGGCAGTTTTCATTAAATAGTCTGTTTTACTGTGCTTTTCATTCTCCTGTTTGTTCTTTTACAGAAAAATTCATGGAGCACCTTGTCACCTTTCAGGATCTGGCTAACAACCCAGGGATCATTGAGGACCCCAACCTGGTTATCTGCATCAACTCACAGTGGGTTTTTCCTTTACTGATCTGGTTTAATGGGAACTACGGGACACAAACAAGCTCAATATCATTTTACTCTACTTGTAAAAATGTTTTGTGATTGATTTACAGGGTTTGCCAAAAGTATTTAAACCAGTGTCTTCAAATGTTGCTGGATTAAAAATAGCACAGCCAATATCTTTGTCCCTTAGTATTTTCATTGCAAAGTCACATCTGTAAACAGAAAAAAATGAAAAGATAAAATACTTGCATGAAATTTCAGGCAAGGGATATTTTAATGTGTCATTGGCTGTATATGCAGATTCTACAACTGGGCTGTGGCAGCCCCAATGATTCTGTCAATGCAAGCCTTCCAGAAGAACTTACCCAAGGTACTCACTTCTTAACCATCTCTTCTCCTGCTCATGACATGTCTGTATGTATGTCCCAACAGCATCTTAGTGTTTTGAGATGTAACAAAATAATAACTGTCATTTTTTTCTTAACTAGAGCTCCATAGATCAGCTAGTGAAGGACAGGATGCCTAAGAAATCTGGGCGGTGGTGGTTCTCTTGGCGAAGGAAAGAAATGGACACCAAACAGGTACAGGGGAAAATGTACTTGCCATGAAGTCAGTGTAAGGCTTTTCATTTTTAACATGCAAATTAATTTTCTAGAATGTGTTCAGTTCCATGGTTTGTTTTGAAAGGCGTTTTTGTTTATGCTTTTTTTCTTATTTGGGTATTTAACTTGAGCTGAATACGGTGTGCTTTGGTTTCAGCAACTGGAATGATATTCTTAATCAAAAACATACAGTGCATCGGATTGCATTTACATTTGTTCATTTACCAAACACGTTTCTCCAACGCAGCATACAATTCAGAGTAAACAAAGTTAGATTTTACAGCAAACAAAGAGCCCTATAGCAAAACACATAGTTATCAAAGCACTTTTTCTGTCTAGTACCTTCACCTTTTACTGAAGTAGGTGCCAGTGGAGATGAGTCAGTTGAAATGATCATAAGAGATTTAAATAGTGTTGAAAGAGATGAGATTTATGACTCTTTTGAATGCTGAAAGGGATTTGGTAGTTCTGAGGGAGAGAGGGAGCTCATTCCACCACATTGGAGACTAAACCAAGAACCAATAGATGCTCAGTTTTGCACCCCTTTTGAGTGAGACCACCAGGTGAATAAAGATGAAGGATGTGCAACCACTGAGTTGTTGATCTCTTTTGCAGGTGCACTCTAAGCAGGGGCAGGAAGAAGCCCAAACTGGGGCCTCCACATCTGATGCTGGTTCTTCAGACCTCCAGTGAGGGAGTATTCTGAATACACTATTTTTATGATCTTGTCTTCTGCCAACACTTTGTAGCACTAACCAGTATGTGATTTGTACTTCTGTACTATACAGCTTTTATACTATTTTTTTCTTCTGAAGCCATTAGGGCATTAGAAAGGTGGAAGAATCAAATGCATCCCTTGACAACCCAGTAAACCATGTCTGTCTCCTCAGGGCCAAAAAGGGTGAGATGTTGAGTGAAAAAGACACTTTGAGACGAGGCAAGGAAGGTGGTTCATTAGACTCCCTTATTGGCATGTATACTGCCAACCCAGTGTACCGCAAGTCACTGCGCCTCACCTCTGAGCAGATAGTAAGTCATTGTTAGCTGAAGCTTGCAGCTTTCTGTTCTCTAGGCAACATGGCACAATAAAAGCAGCTATTTTATTCTTCGTTTTACAGTAATTAACAGAAAAATGTATTCATCATTTGCTAATGAAATCCTGTTCCATATTACCTTAGTTGCTTAGTGAATAAATTTGTAGGTATTTACATTGCAGACCTTGTTGAAACCGCTCTAGAAGGTAGGTGTTTATGTTTCTACTCTAAGGAGCGTCTGAACTTGCGAGAGGGAGCCAATAAGGTCGTGTTCAGTGTGACCACACAATACCAAGGCACTTGTCGCTGTGAGGCAGCTATCTACCTCTGGAAGTGGGACGACAAAGTCATCATCTCTGACATTGATGGCACAATTACAAAGTGAGTTACACCTCAGTCATTCTTGACTGTCAGATGCAAAACATGAAATTCAACTTTGAAATTATAAGAGAACTGCAGTTCATATCATATATGGATAATTCATTTTTTTACAGGTCTAGAAAGATTTACTCCAAATTCACTGGTTGATATTTTTGTGTTTTATTAAATGTGTTGACTGAATTTTGATAGCTAGGTGGTACTATTTCTGTACTGTTAAATGCATGATTAGTTATGCAAATTTAACAGATACCTACACCTCTAAAAAGCCACAGTCAATATAGGTTGACTTTTAGCTCCTGGCTGTTTATTGTGATAAACACTGAAAATGATGAGATGACAGTTGAGAGCAGCAAAGTGATTTATGATGCCTGGAGCTCAGATGTGCTTTTTTACATGCTTTCATAGGTCTGATGCCCTTGGACACATCCTACCTCAGCTGGGAAAAGACTGGACCCACAATGGCATTGCCAAATTGTACCACAAGATACACCAGTAATTGGAAATTACTTTTGACATACACTGCACATTGTTCCCTCCTCTGGACCCACCAACTGTGCAAAAAAAAAAAATAAGTCCTAGACGTGATTTGAGGGTTCCATTTTTGGCTTAGTTTATATTTGTTCATTTAGCAGACACTTTTCTCCATTTTTGGCTTAATTTTGATCAACTATCTTTTTACGTTTGATATAATTGAAAAATGTTAACTAGATGGGTAGAGGACAGAGTCATTGTTGTGTGCTAACAGCTGATGTGAGCTGCTGTCTTTACATTAGGAATGGTTACAAATTCCTGTACTGCTCCGCTCGTGCCATTGGCATGGCCGACATCACCAAGGGTTACCTGCAATGGGTCAATGACCGGGGCACAATGCTGCCCAAGGGCCCTGTGTTGCTGGCTCCCAGCAGCCTCTTCTCTGCGCTCCACAGGTTACTTGCATTACTTTCAGTTTTACTGAGTTCCAGAGATAGTGCTTTATTTGTGTGGTATCTTTAAAACTTACACTAATGATGTGATGTGGGACACTTTGCTTTGTTTTTAACAGGGAGGTGATTGAAAAGAAACCGGAGGTGTTCAAGATCGCCTGTCTCACTGATATTCGTGACCTTTTCAATCCATCCAGACAACCGTTCTATGCAGCTTTTGGAAACAGGACCAATGTAAGAATTTTCTGAGATCTCACTGACAAAGCAGGTTTTAGGAATAAGTGAAGTAAACAGGGCTAAGAATGGCTTATGTGCCTTTTTTAAGTACATTTGTTTGGCACTGCAGGTAACTGTTTTATTTCACCCAAAGATGTCAAAGATGAACATTTGTCTTGTGTGCAGTTTTTACTTTCAGGTCACAAAAAAAAAAATCCCATTGTTTGCAGGATGCCTATGCCTATAAGCAGGTGGGGGTGCCAGAGATGAGGATCTTTACTGTCAATCCCAAAGGAGAGCTCATTCAGGAGAAAACTAAGGGAAATAAGTTGTCGTAAGTAGCTTTTCGGCAGCTTTAATGAAACTTTCTGTTGAAAGCAAACAAAAAGTTAGTCTGCTGCCTGCCTGTTACTGATTTCTAATGTGATGTTAAAGGGATGGTTGTTAACATTGCATTAGAACATGGTAACAGGCCAGGAAGTAGTTTACAGGGTTTCAGGCTGTAACATGAAGGTTGCAGGTTCAAGTCCAAAACTGTAAAACCACTAAACAGGTATGAAGTGATCGACAGAAATATTGAGCTCTGTACATGAGTAAAATTGTAAGCCACTTAGGATAAAAGCATCAACTACACAACAAAATATGAATAATATTTGCATTAGTGCTAATGAAAGATGTCTGCAACAGTGCCTGCTGACCTCCCATTGTCCTCCTGTCAGGTACTCCCGGCTGAGCGAGCTGGTGGAGCATGTGTTCCCTCTAACTTCTCAGGGCAGGACCAGCTCTCTGGACTGCCCAGACTTCAGCCACTTCTCATACTGGAGGGAACCTGTGCCCCCACTGGACCTGTCTGACCTGTAGTAGTCGCTTTAAGCCAGCCTCCTTGCTGCTCATTTCACAGGAGGAGTTTAGCAAAAGTCCTGTCAGTAACAGGGCGCCCTGGGAATATTCACTGGATCTGTCTGTGGTTACAGCTCAGTGCTCCTGTTATCACTGAAACCAAACGTGTCACAGGGAGCATCCAGCTTTCGTGGCCAATGGATTATAGCAGTCATGTTTAGTTTTTATCATTTTTGATTTGTGATATCCTGAACAAATGAGCAGTTTTATGTGCTAGAAATCAAATGCGGTTTGCTGTAACACTACTTATGCCTTATCCTCTTCGTGAGCAATGCAGTGGTTATGATTGTTTGCACATAATTTAAAACGCCAAAGTTTTTCTTCAGATTTGTTGTTTACGTACATCAGCACACATCCATGACTCCAGGGTTGTTTTATCAGCAGCATCAAAGTCAGAAAAGAGCCATGAAATGTAGCGCTATTCTTGAAATTTGTAAATTGGTGTACTTATGGTTTGTTCAGTTTTTTTGGTGACTTGGTCACACTCCACTATTTTTGAAACACGTGTAGGGAATGTCTTCCCTCTAGTCATGTCCATAACAGAAATACTTAGAAGAATTATTCATTTGATATTTGACATTGTGTGTCTGTCTGAAAGGGCTATGCAGCTTTATAGGTGTTTTGATGTTTGCAGACTTCAATCAGAACTGCATTACAGTTGAATATTTCTGAAGTAAACAGACATGAACTGCTTCTTTGTTTACTTGACTTTTAGCTTATATTTTATTTGACTTATTTGATGTAAATTACCAGTTCAGTTTGTATTATTTAGTGTTTCATTTAAACATAAAAATAAATAATAAATATTGTATTTATTTGCAAAAGACAGTGTCCCAATAATTGACATCAAAACATAAGCCAAGATGGGTCATTCTTGTGATGGGTCAACCAAATAAAAAAAGAAAAAAAAAAACTGAAAATTATTCAATTGCTATAATGTTAAAACAGAAACAGCCCATTCAGCTTTTTTCAACTGAAAATATAATTTTTTTCTGTTGAATATTTTCATTTGTCACTGTCTTTCCAGTGTATATTCAAGAGAATGCAGTTATGTCAAATACCAGTGTGTTGTCTCAGCGCATTTTTTTGAATGCACATTACTCTGCATCAAAAGGTAACACTGTTGTTCAGCCATTACTGCTGTCTTCACTGTGCAGAGATGAAAGTCAAGTTATGAACAGAGGTAATATTCCTGTTTTTGTGATGGGACAGAGGCCAGTGGAAGCCATTCTGATAAGTGGAGCAGGGCTGTACTGAGGCTGCTGTATAGACAATTAAAAAGTGACTCTGTCTCTTTAAATGTTTGAAGCATTCATTTTGTTTTGTTTCCTCAGTGCTGTGTGGAATTTTAATAGCCTGAAGTTCTGGTCATGTGATTCAGGAAAGGGGTAAAACAGTAAGTTATATAGTTGGTTTGTTACACATTAGGTTAAGAAAATGCCTTTCACTTTATTTTTATTGTGTTTCTTTGTACAGCTACATCAGAAATGATAAAACAGTTATTTTTAATTTAAGTTGTTGGTTTTTTTCATCAGCTTGAACAAAATGAAAATGACGGTGGCATCTAATTTTAGATGTATAAAAACAAGCAATACTCAGACTAAATTGTCCTAAAGTATTCTTATCTTCTGTGTTTTCAAATCTTCAAATTTCTTCACTGGGATAATTTACAATAATTAACAGTATAATAAAACTACAAATAGTTAAATCAAAGTCACCTCGAACAAAGGTCATCTCATAAAACTTACTTAATATTTAACATACTAAAGAATACACCAGTAGGTCCTCAAATTTGAAACAGAATTTTGTACTTAGGTTTGTTTGTGATTCCGTTCGTTCTTAAATAATTACATCATAATCAATAAAAGCTTATTAACACATCCCTTGATTTATTCATAGGTTAGATTATACAACTGTGTAGATAATGAGATTAAAAGTAGTCTATAGGAGATGGGAATCAGACATGGTTATATGATGAATCTGGTAAATTTTATGTAGTCCTGAAGTAAAAAAAAGAAATTGATATGCTATGATGTATGTGCATGATGTCAGGGGTGTATTCTGTCTCATGCCCTGTTTCTGGGATGAGCAGCACACCTCTACCTTGCACCGAACAAGTAGAATTTCATAAGGGGTGGATGGAAGTGTTAATCTTTTTAATTTTTATAGCTTTTTTAGAGGTTTTCATAGATTCTAACCTGTTAAAAGTGTACTTTTATTATTCATTGCAATATGGTAAAAGCAACTTTAGAATTAACAAAACAACAGAACAAATTGAGCTACGAGCAGATTTTTAGTCCAAATTGTGTTCAAAAATTGAGGGCCCTGCGTGTCATTTGCGTTCGGTCAAAGGTAAAATACTTCATGTCCCACGATGCATCAAACACTAGCTGTGAGAATTACTTCCGGTAAATGTAGTATTATGAGTTGCGACTGAAAGTTTATTATTGTGCAATGCATAAAAATAAAAATAAGCATATCCGAATATGACAAATCAAAAAGATCATGTTTTTGAGTCTTCGTGAATTACGGGAGGAAGTGTTTCTGCATGAAAGTGGGGGGGGGGACAGTAAGCGGAAGTTATCAGGTGACTTTTATTTTTAGTGTGTCGCTGAGCTGTGTGAATTTAGTAGAACTTTTCCTTTTACGATAAATGTTAATAGATTGTATATTAACATTGTTATTTTAGTTGTCGCTGCCACATTTCTTCGACGTCGACCGTCACTTTCAGTTTGTGTGAAACGGCTTGAGTTTGTAACTGTGTGTGAAAAGTTGCGAAGTCGAGCGCTGTTTGTTAGCATACGGTCGACACGGCGACGGCGACGGCGACAACGGCAGTAGGAGACTCTCCGTCACTGAGCTCCCGGCCTGACTGAGTGCTCTGTTCCGGGTTAGTCCGCCTGTTTATAAGAAGTGGGTCACTTGTATTGTGTGTTGCTGTGTTATTTTATTTGAATCACCACAATGGAGCACCTGGCTGTGAGTAAGGTGTTCATAAAGTTTGACACTTGACTTATGGATCGAATCTGAAATTAAATGCCGCCTAAAACGTTATTGGTTGTTGTGTTAACTTAGAATACTGTCGTAAACAAACAATCCAGACACCGCTTGGAAAAAGCAGAACACCTAGAAGTATTTGCGTTTAACAGCTTTGTTAGATAATGAGCTTTGCATTTAAACAGCATGGCACCCTTATACTGTCACTTCAGGGACAGTACCTTCGTCAAGTTTACTTCAGCAGGAGCAGGATTCAAACCACCAACCTTCAGATTGAAATAGGACAGTTTTATTTATCAGTTGAAACTTGACCTGTAAACATTTTGTGTCTGCGCTGTAACTCAAGGAGCTCCTTGTTGTAATCACTGTATCTGTATATGCCCTGTTCTCAGGTAGTGATCTGAGCACAGCATGCTGGCTGCCGTAACCACTGTGTCCAGTTTAGGTCTGGGCTTCAGTGGCAGCACAGTCCCCACCACACTGGAAAATACATCTGTGATGCCCACGTGGCAGCCACAGCCTGAGAAAAACATCACAAAGCCACATGTGTGTCTGCAGATCCTCTATGAGGACATCAGCACTTCCAGGTATGTTCACATGTTAATAATGGTTTATAACCCTATGATGTATATAGTATGGGATAAGAGGGTTTGTGACATGCAGCGTTGTTGGAACAGATCCCCAACATAATAAGTCAAGGACCACCTGCATTGTAGTTTTAATACAGTACAGCAGTTTAAATATCAAGTATATCAGTAGACGAATATCAAATTTAGTCTGTCTGTCAGTGTCGGGTTTGCATGTTCTATCATGTTTGCCTGAGTTTTGTCCTACAATTCAAAAACTTGTTTTAGGTAGATCTATATTCCCCTTTGTGTGTGTACATGTCTGTGCGTGCATGTGTGTGGTATATAGCTTTGCCACATAAATATTTGAATGACTAAAGGGAATTCAGTGTCGTGGACCTAGTTGAAAGTCACCCTGAATAAAGGTGTCAGCTAAATACTTTGGAGAAATATATGTTGTTTTAGAGAAAAGCTTCAGCTAAATGAATGACTAAGTATAATGCAAATAAATATTGCTGAAACTAGCATCCTTCGGGGTACTTTAATAAAGTCGCTGTTCTCAGCATTTTCTCTCTGCTTCCAGTGGACATTTTCTAATGCATGTTTTATAATAATATTTTTGCATCGGATTTCTTCTAAGTTTTATTATTCAGTTTTTACAGTTACACTGTTGGTATGTTGATAGTTTTTTTTTTAACCACTAGACTTAGTGTTATTGTAGCTGTAGTATTTTTGATATTATTACTTTGCATTTATTTATTATTATTAATTCATATTCTTTCCACTAAGAGAACTAGCCGGATGACTGATCACAAGTTTGATGTTTAAATCCTGCTATCTGTCTTCTCAGAGTGCGATTCTGGGATTTATTGCTGCTTGTGCCCAATGTGGTTTTCTGCATATTTCTGATGTGGAAGCTGCCATCAGCCCGAGCCAAGATCCGCATCACCCCGAGCCCCATCTTCACTACTTTTTATATACTGGTGAGAACAGCAAGTCAAACAATTTTTAACGTTAGGCTCCTTAAATGTTTATATTGGGTGTTTGCTGTCCTGTAATTTACCCTTCTGACATGTCAGACATTTTTAAGGTGATCACTTTCAGATCTTGTTTCAAGATGAACTTTGTGGAAACTACATGTTTGACTGATCTTGCTGAGTCCTTGCTTTTCAAACCAGATTTTATTTAATATTTGCCATGACGAACAGGTATTTGTAGTATCGGCGGTGGGAATCACTCGTGCTGTGGTCTCTATGACTGTCAGTGCCTCCAATGCTGCTACTATTATTGACAAGGTAAGACAAGACTTGACCACAGCCGATCTTCATATAAGTATATCTTCATGTTTCATCAAGTTACGCTTAAGAAAATTATTTTGATCATAATTGTATGTTTGCAGTAGTATCTAATCTATCTAATCTGCCTTTGCATTTATCTGAAATTCGGTAAAATACAATAAAAAAATTATACCTTCATGCAGTGAACTATAATATCTGTTCACCAAAGGTCCAGTCATGCAACAATGAACTGTAATAACTGTAGTAATTAGTACCTACCTTAAAAATTGCTACTGAAGGTTCATCCTGAAACAGTGAACCTACTGGGTTAGAAACAGCACTTCAACTTCTGTTTTTCTTTTTTTTTTTTTTTTTTTTTAAACATTTGTTAGAGTCCTTGGGGGCAAAGAGTCACTCAAAGCTGTAAAACTGTTATTTAGCAGGGGTGGCTTTGGGTGTCAATTCTAAATATGTTTTGTAAACAATCTTTTAATGAAGTTATATGTTGTCTCTTCAGGTGCTGTGGGAAATCACTCGATTCTTCCTGCTGGCCATTGAACTCAGCGTCATTATATTAGGACTGGCATTTGGTATGTCTGCCGGAAGAATACATAGTGTGGTTAGGTTAGCCTTTCTCTCTTGGAGACAACACTTGGATTAAGTAATATTAAAATTACAGTTCTAGTAGTAACACATGGAGGGGAACTGCATTTGTATTGGTTTTTCTACCTTGTTTTTTTCACATTTTATTTACAAACAATATATTCTTATTTCTCAATTTTTTCCTCCTTTTAGGTCACCTTGAGAGCAAGTCAAGTGTCAAGCGTGTTTTAGCAATCACTACAGTACTCTCTCTGGGGTATTCAGTCACACAGGTTAGGGGCTGCTTTTCATTTTGTCAGTCTGTGTTGAGTTTATTAACATGCCCAGTTGTTTGTGGAGGGTGAAGGAACACCTCTGCTTGGTTACACTTTACATTGTGCCCCTAGGGCACTCTGGAGATCCTCTACCCCGATGAACACCTGTCAGCGGAAGATTTTAACATTTATGGTCATGGTGGGCGCCATTTCTGGCTGGTTAGCTCCTGCTTCTTCTTACTGGTATGCGGCTGCAGATTTATAGTTGAGGTCTTGTTAAAAATATGGTGCCCCTTAAAATTTAAACAAAATTTAAGCCAATGTGTTTTTTTTCCCTTTAATTTTAGACTTACTCCTTAATAGTCATTCTTCCCAAGACGCGTATAAGGGAGAGAATATCTCTACCATGTAAGTGGAAATACTAGTAAACTAATAATAATTTTATGCTAAATAAATGGGTGGCAGAGTGGGTGTCACTGGTGTCTCAGGTTGTGGGTGAGTGATTGTAGGGAGTGTATGAGGGTGTTTGGACAAGATTATCAGTTATCTATGTAGTAGACAATGTAAGGTTGTTACTGATATAGGCTGAATAATAATGAGCCATAGTTCTCTCTGTATAGAAGTTTTTCTCTTTCTTTTTTTTCATTTTAATTTTGGCAACTTAGATTGAGTGCAGCATGTAGCTTTGTTGTCTTAACTGTCCAGAATGTAGCTGTAAGCATCTCTCTGCTGTATTTTGCCTTGTGTCATAATATAGTGGTCTTTCTGCAGCCAGGAAGAGTTTCTACATATATGCAGCAATTCTGTCCCTGCTGAACCTGGTTCAGGGCATTGGCAGTGCCCTTTTGTGCTCAGGAGTCATCGAAGGGCTCTGGTTCGTGTCTTATTTCATTTCTTCTCAACCACAATGTTGAAATACTGCTATATATTATTTAAAATTGGTTTCAAACACTTTGTGTTTGCTAACCCAAGATGATATGTATGAAATGTTCTCATTTGTATGAAATATACACACACACACACACACACACACACACACACAAGCAATTGAAAAGGGCCAGATATCTGAAGGTTGTTAATCACTTGATTTGACAGCTGCGTTGATGTGACCACTTTCCTGTACTTTTCTGTGTTCGCGCCGCTCATCTACATCACATTCCTCAAGGGCTTTTTCGGGTATGTAGCAAATGATTCTAGATGGGGAGTTTTTTAGTCCCTCCCCCTTTCAGTTGCTCCCTCTGATTTCCCCTTTTTCCTCTGTGCAAGTGCTAGTCTTTGTTCCTGTGCTTTGTAGGTAGTTAAAATCCTTTGTTGTTTAGGTTTGGTACAAATTTTGTTGGAAAATGCCAAAAATTTTTTCTCATCTAAAAATGAGTAAGATCATATTTATATTGTGCAGAGTATTTGTGTCTGACACTAATTTTCATACTTTCCTAAAATCCCAGTTCAGAGCCCAAGATACTGTTCTCCTACAAGTCCCAGATTGATGAGCCAGATGACTCTGATGTGCACCTGCCCCCTGCTTTTGGGGTCAGCAACAAGGAGCTGCAGCAAGACTTCTATTCCAGTACACAGATTGATGGCTCTGCTGCATACCTGGACAGTGTGGCATCTGGGTTCTATGCAGGGAGCAGTATTGACAGTGACCGCTGGAGGGCCATCAACTCTTAGATGAAGGTGGATGGGGAGGTGATCTTTCAGAACGCAGTGAATACTGAATGTGTGAAAATGGAAAGGATTTTGTGTCTCATCCAGAAGCTACCTGTTTAAAGGTGCAGGTTTTGCACTTTAGGTCCACAGTAATCATAAAGAAACGTCTTATTATTCTCTTAAAAATATAATAAAACCATGCAGAAAAGTTCAGTGACGTATTTGACTTAACCTTACCTGGTGTACACTTGTAAGTATGCAGTCTCTGTTTGTCATCATTTAGTCTTAATCCTGTAACTGGAAAACCAGGTCAAAATCATTTAGAATCATTCAGAATTTAGTTTAAACAAAAAAATTATTAAAAATGAGCTGAGCTGAACTGCTTTTTAATGTTTTAACAATGTGAGGCCTTAGAATTTCTTCCTAATGCCTGTCTTGTCATTTCACAGAGCAACTGTGTGACTCATATTGGGTTTGCCTTGACTTTGTGCAGAACATGGCTGCATGTGATCCTCAGATCTTGCTCCAGAGCTTTACCACTCTCTCCTGCACTTTAAATTTTATTTTAAGGGCCACTCTTGTGTTGTCTTGTTTTACATAATATGTACATGTTTGTTTTCAATCATTCTTCTTTTAATATTTCATTCCAACCCCTGGTTTGTATTTCAGATTTTGTAGATATTTCATTGTAAGATGAGATGTAGGATTGGAGAAACTTTCAAAGAAACTATCCTGGTTATAGAGTGACCACAGAAGACCTTACTTTTGCAATTTGTCGTTGAAATTAAAATATTTTCCTACTTGAGCCTATTTTATGCATATATTTAAAATACAAACCGTAAAGTTGATTTTTAACAAAATTTATATGTGGGTGGCAGTTAATTTCGAAGAAAGTCTTTTTTTTTTACCTCTACTATATAAAACGAATTATTTTTATTGTAAAAGAATATTACAAGATTTTCCTGTGACAGATTAGGATGCAGCATTTGTCTGCAGTTGCAGAGTGTTGTGGAAGTTTGGTCAGACTTTAGCCTAATGTAAACTGGGAATTAGTTCTGCTTTTGTAATCTGGTTTTCCATGGGTTTTCCTTTCAAATCTGGGCTCAATGCAGACAGCTGTACACGTTTTAATGATAACTAAGACTGTGAATTATATTGTACTGGATATCCTTAACTTTTAATCCCTAAACAAATAAAATGTCAGGAGGACATTTTTGGGTGTTCAGAGTTTTGGTGCTGCAGGAATCAGTGCTGATTGATATGTAACTTATTCTTTCAAATGTTCAGATATATTAGAAAAAAATATTTATGTTTTATGTTGAACATTCCAATACATCATTAAATTGTTTTGATGCTGCTTTGAGTAATAAATTGATTGTAATACAAAGGCATGACTTCTTGTGGAGCAACACTTGAATTCTGGCTTGCTGATTCCAGAAATGTATACTTTTGTGTTATTACACAAGACAAGAGAATTTAAATGTACAGTTTATGTATGAAACATATGTTGATGTCACTCATAAAAAGAACTCATTAATCTCCAGAGCACACATTTAACAACTTTACAAAGGGTGCAAGAAAAGATATTGAAATGGAAAAGTACTCTGCTCTTTTGCTAAGGACCTCGAACTTGTTTCAGGGATGGACTAAAGCTTGCAGTATTGTGTTCTACCTACCTCGGCCTCAATTTGGACTGGAAGTCTTACTAGGAATTCAGTCTTACAATGTGGTGATCAATAAGACCTTAATAATACATTCAATTAAATTTAACACTTCTCAACAAGGTAATACAGAGGGCTGAACAAGAAGTAGAGAATGACATAACAGATTATCCATTATTAGGCCATACAGATAGCAAGCTGGCAGTTCAAAGAAAAACAGAAAATGCCCCATAGTGGAATTGGAGATAAAAAAATAATCCAATGGGGGTTGCAGTACCAGTGGCTGCCCTTCACTCCCAGACATTCTGTTGTAGTGATGTGCATGGATAGATTCAGTGTGTATCATAGTAGAATTGAAGACTGAAGGAGATGACACCTGTATCCAGGCTCATGACTGCTGGTCTGTTTTGTAGTGGTAGTCATAAGATCCAATAAAATCACAACCTCCCATTTGGTGCTGTTTATGCATTAAACACATTAACATGTCAACAGGTTCATTCTCTTTGAACTTCATCTTCATAATTGGTAAAAAAATGTTTTTATTCCAGTAAAAATAATCATTGACACCTTAAAAGCATTCTGCTTATGCAATTAGTTTTCGAAAAGCTTAATAAAATTCACATTTTCCTGGACAGTTACCTTTTAGGGCAGAGGTAGACTTGACACAGGGAAAAAAAAAAAAAAAAAAAAAAAAAATCACGTGCTATGGCTGGACTACAGATCCCAGCAGACCTCTTTTCCGTCTATGGGAGGTCCTAAAATCTCATTGGAGTGTCATTTCTGAACGAACCAATAGCAGGAGAGAACACTGTCGTGTCGGAAAAATTGACCTTTCTTTCAGTCGGTCTTGGTGAGGAGAATCGGTTGCTTTTTTTTAATTAATAAAGTGGTTTTGAACATTCTCCTTTTAAATAGACCCTTTTATTGCAGGAAAGAGGGGGCACGGACACCAGCATGGGTGCCGGTGAGAGTGCGACGAGGAAGGTGTCCTTTGGGCTGGACGAGGATGACAGGGTCAGGGTGCTGCACGGAGTGAAGGTGAGCGGCTGCGCTGGATCGAGTCCCCCGGTCTCCCTGCGCGCTGCCTGTTTCCGCAACACGGCCAAAGTGTGTAAAGTGCGGCGGCAGGGTGCATCCACGCTTCCTAACTGCGTTTGAAGCGTGTGAGCTCACTGTAACTGTGGGTTGTCAATGATCACACACTCAGAGTACAGTAACTCCGCCTCGTATTTAAACTGTTGACAGCTAGAATACATTAGAGAGACACTTATGACGTTTTAAACGTGGTGCGTGTTATTAAAAAAAAAGTATCCGTTTAGAGTATTTGACCCGTTTCCACCACATAATATTGTTACTGTATTGGTTCAAATTGAGTTTCCTTACGGGTTCTGTAACTGTAAGAAGAAGTCGGGGCCTGAAACTACAACCTTCTTGTTACAGGTGTCTGTCCTTGAATGATTCTCTGCCCTGTAACGCTTTGATGATAAAGTTTGCTATTATTAATATTAATGTTTATTTACCTTATTACTAGTAGTGTTGTATCACTACATAAATGCCCCTTCCTTGGTGTTACCCATTGGTCTGCAGAAGAGAGACAAACCCCTCACCTGCTGAAACTGTCGCCGTGAGCTGAGTAAATATCACTGTTGTAACCGAATGTACATCTAAAGGCTTTATTGTTTATTCATATTTAGCTGTTGCCTCTTTCAACACTTCACAATGCTGGGTATGCTGCTCTAAGCTACTTAAAATTTTCTGTCTATATATAGTAATTTAACACACATTTGCTCACACAGTAAGGGCAAGTTACAGTCACAGGGTAACATACAGTGCTATAGACTACTAACTTAATAAGAGTCATTCAGGTGACTGTAATGCAGAACCACATAACCCAAACACAAAAACAGATATTAATGGCAATTTAGAGTCACCACTTCACCAGACCTACTTGTCTTTGGACTGTGAGACAAAACCAGAGCACCTGGAAGACTCAAATGAAGACATGAGGGGGGGATATGCAAGCACTGCATAGACTGAGCTGGATTTGAACCGACATTCAAATGTGCAGCCCAAGCGCTGTGAGGCACCTGCAATATCTGCTGTGCTTCTGTGCCTCCAGAGGTCAGTAATAGTCAACAATGTTCCTTGCTGCATCCTTCCAGGGATTAAAAGAACAAAGAGGAATGCTAACCTCCTAGGCACATTTTTATGGTGGACACAGGCTGATTTGTAACCTAGTGTCTGCTTTCAGCTCTCAGAAGATGTTCTGCAGAGGATGCGGGATCGCTCTGGCTCCCCTACTGTTCAACCCCCTCCTCCAGAAAGCCACAGAGAGGACCTTGGTATGTGCCACTCTTCTCACACCTGTCCCACCAGCCCATCTCTCTGCATTTTCTCAAACATATTGTTTCAGATTAAGTAAGACCTTTTTGATTGTGATATAATGTTTGGATTTACAAACAAAATGAATTACAAATAAACTTACAGTTCCAAATGTTTGTTTGTTGAGGACTCAGTGTAATCATATGGTTCTGTGTGTTCCAAATTGAGGGTATGTTATTGTTTTCCTGGCAACTTGTAGTCACAAAAGTTAAATAATTGAATGAATTTTACTAATAAAATGTAGGAAAAGTGTGGAGTAACATGAGGCTGTTTATTGCAGGTTCACGACCTAGTCCCACTGCGGCTGAGATGCAGGAGGAGCTACGTAGGAGGTGGGGGGTTGTACAAAACATCTGCTCTAATTGAAACTGGAATATTATTTTCAGTCAATGGCTGTGGTTGAGGAGAGCTCAACTAGAGTGGGGAAAAGTGGGATAAGGGTACTGAATGTGTTACGGGCTGTGGGATAGTTACTGGGGACTACGTGGACCTTTGACCTAGTAGGGGGTGGGTCTGGGATGCCAGGCCTCACTGCTGATCCTTCCAGAGGTGTCGTGGGCTTAAGTCAGCGAAACACCGATGAACGATGGTGCCTACCTGATGACCCCAGTGAAGAGCTTACAAGGTGGCGTGTTAGGGTAGCGGGATTGGGTGGGTAGGTCGTTAAATTGGTATGGTGGGGCCTTATGCTTCATCCCAGTGGGTAAGTGCAGGATACCTGTCATCTTATCCTGTATATTCGTAATAATTAATTCCTTCTTTTAATATTAACCCTGGATTGAAGTTGCTTTTATTCGACACTAAAAACGAGTCTGTTCCAAATCTTAATGTATTTAAAAAGAGGAAATTGTAAAAGCAGTTTGAGTCATTGCTGACATCTTGTGTCAGGTGCTGGGGTTGCATTATGGATATTGTCTCACTTTAAATAGTTTGAAATTATGAAGAATTTCTCTGATTTCTGTGTAAAATGCTCAACATTGTTCATAACCTCTGTGTTTCTAATGGACTTTCACTGTATTGTTTTATGATGAAATCCACATTGTGTCAGTATATACTTTGAAACCGTTATCAGTATTCGAGCTATATAGACCAATTTGAAGTGAAAGCATTAAAGTTTATGATTATTTGCAACCAAAGGAATTAAAAGATTTTATCTAAGTCATTCTAAATGATCATGAATGTACACGTTATCATGAACTGTCTTAATAGTGTATTCACTATACTTTAGGAGTATGAGTACAGGGTAGTGTAGAAATTCCAAGCAGTATGTAACCAAAATGGGTAGGAAAATGGTCAGAATAATTAATTTTAACTGAATTCTGACCTCCATTTTGCTTCCAGGTATGAGAGGGAACATGCCTTGGTGCAGGAGGAGCTGGCACGTATTGCCCGACAGGAGAAGGAGGCAGGTCGTGACGAGCTCAGTGCGGCCATGCTTCGGGAGAGAGCCCAGGCTCGTGAGGATGCAGAGAAGGCCAGACAGCTGGTAAGCCATGTGCAAGTACAAAAGAATGCTGTCATTGTGTAATTCCTCTGCAGTTACTGACATGGCTGCTCAGGACGTGCCATTGGGCTGAAAAACTATCTCTCCTTTTCACTTAGGACTGATTTTATTTTAAACTATATAACGGCATGTACCAGTGGTGGCTGGACTGGCAATGTACATGAAGGCTTTCAGTTTGTGTCTGCTTAAATGATGGTGTGGTATATCCATCCGCATCTAGATCATTTGCACAAAATAGTGGCTGAACAGTAGGTGTCAGGGGATGATGGGTTTGTCCTAAGTTACAGAAGATGCTGCACTGCTAAAGTCCTAGGTGGCTCATTTTTTCTGCTCTGAGGTGTGTGCTTTGGTTGCAGTTCACGAAAGTGGGACTTTATAGTCATTCACCCACAGTCAAACCTGCCTTTTATTTTGTACACTTTTCTTCATTTAAGAATTTATTTTTTTTAATTTTTAAATTTTTAAAATTTTTTTTGCTTTAGTGGATACAGCTTTCTCATTTATGACTATCTGCACTGTCTTGTTTTCCCACTTAACTGTGTGACTATGGCTTTTCTGGACAGTGAAATAATGTCTTGTCACAGCTGATATCATAGGTAACACCTTTCTCTGTTCTTGTGAATCTGTGATGGAATGTGCCCTGTGCTTTCCCTGTCTGCCAGCACTTGCTGCTTCTGCTCTCCATGGTGCGTAACAAGGAAATGATGTCCTGGGAATTTTCTCTGGGCTTAGATACAGGCTTGTCTTTCTCACTAGGCCCCTTTTGAACACCTGACTGGTGAGATGTGATGTTGGCCCCTTATCGCCATTATTAATAGAAATCCACTTGAGAGGTGCGTGAGCGGCATGTGCTGTGAGGCAGCGAGCTTCATTGTGAAAAGGTGATTGCAGTTTAACCCCTCCGGGAGTAGATTCATTGTCAGTGGGATGTTACTGTGCCTTAATCACCATGCAAGTCACACCACTCGACGCTTCTCTTCCACATTGTGAGGGCTCATTCCTGTTACACTTCAATGTGCTTAAAAGTCGACAGACTTCAAGGTATGGGAAATATAATAAGATATTATTACATCTTTAAATCAGCTTCTCAGAGCACTTCAGTTAAAATATATATTGTAAATACAGGGATCCTTGTGCCTATTGTAGAAAGACACAATTTATAATGTATTTTTTGAGTGAAACAGATGCATTTGATTGTTGAGGAGTGGGACACAGCTGGACCATATGTTTAGCAAAACTGAGAGGGGATGCATGGAGGAGCTGAGTAATAGTGTAAAATGGAACGACTCAGGGTATCGAGGATAGGAACTGAGTAGAACCATTTGCTGAGGAGTGGAACGAACTGTGAAGGTGCTATTAAGTGGAACTGAGTGGAACTGTTGCAGAGAGAAATGAGACAGCAGGAGTGAAGGCTGACAGTCATATTTCCCAGTGGTCTATAGAAGGTGCCTTTGACTGCACTGTGTATTATTACACTATCACTTTCATACCTTGTCTCAATGTAGTACATTTTAATCAGTTTTTTTTTTCAAATGTCCATTTCACAAAATGCAGAAATAACTATGTACATATTCTGGTGTTTTCACTAGCATTGTTTCAGCATGACAGAATAGCTGAATTTAGATGGTCAATACCAAATAATATGAATTAAGAAACAATTTTTTTCTTCGCCTACTGTAAAACTTGTTCATACAGGATTATAACCCCTTATATCCCAACTCAAAAATTTATACTTCCACCCCAAAAATACAAGCAGCTTGTTAAGTTACTTTCTTACTCAAGGTTTTATCAACATTTTGTGAAAAATTTCAGCTGGAAAAACTAGATTGTTTGTGGGGTTTTTTTTGGAGGATGTGCATGCACCAAAACATCAGGGACTTGTGTGAACAAAAATCAAAAAAATCAATCAGACATGTTTCAGAAATGGCAAATAATAACGTGAAGCCACAGAAAGTTTTGCGTGATGTCAAGGGTAAAAATGTGTCTATTGGTCCCTGCAGGATTATTTGACGTGCTTGGAAACATCGAGGTGTTTTTGCTGCACCTGTTCTCTCGCTGTGGGCTCGGGGTTTTTCACAGTCTGGTCTGGAGCACTTGCTTTGACTGATCCAGGTCATGGATCCACCCTCAGTTATCCATAATGGAATATGCAAATGAGATCAAGGTCAGGTAGAAATTTACCCTGTGGTTACATAGGTGAGAAATTCAACGTCTGGCATGCTGACAGGAGGCAGAATCAACGTGGGCAAACCCCCTCCCCCGTTTCCCCACCTGACACTGACAGTTGCTTATTCTGATCATCCTAGATCTGTCTGCATGCCATGACGCCCGAAACAAAACAGGAATAAATTGGTAATATGAGTGATTCTGACAGCTTTGCTGCAATTCCATTGTAAGATACCTGGAATACTAAGCACTCGCCCCCCTGCCCCCCCTTGAAAACTATTACCTCCAAACAGTTCTGTTTCTCACACCCTGTGCTGTTCTTTCTCTCGGGGCAACTTTGGGAAGTTCTGCTTGAGGAAAGTGACGGTTGAAAATGCACTCCACAACTTTTTGGGCTTCACCTCCTACTGGCACCATAGGAAAACAGCATGTTGGTGACATGTGAGATGTGGAAATCACTCCAGTTCTCCTGTGAACCTGTAACAGACGGACTGGGGGTGGTGGGGGTGCTCTGTGGGAGGTGCAGCTGTCCCATTATGCACAGGTGATGATGATAGGTGCCCAGGTGCACTCTCTCTGCTATAGGATCTAGCAGCTTGCGGTTAAAATCAACCACAATACTTCTCTCTTGTTTTGTAATTCCAATTGATTTTAATTTGTTTCTTATGGGTTGGATGTTCTTTAATGATCCATTTACCAAGATTGACTGTGCAGTGTCACTCATACAGAATAAAATGGACATCACCAAGGATCCCAAAGTTAAAGACAGTCTCTCAGTACTGTCCATGTAGCTGAATATAAATTAACCCACACTGTTCCACTGTTCCGTTAGATTTGCCTTGCGGGTTCATCTGTTTGGGCTATTTTAGCTTCAGGTGTGACTTTTCAGGCATCTTTGTATTTTACACTTTTATTATTTTAAAGGTTACATGATTTGGAGGGTTGCAAGCACACTTTTGCTTAAGGGGAACTGATATATTATTGCAGGCAACGGGTAGCACAGCAGTTAGATCTGCTGCACTCCATTTGAAGGATAAGAAAGTTTTATATTTCTGCTCTCACTGTAGTACTGCTAAGTAAGTTACTTACCCTGAATTGAAGGAATAATGTTACCTGAATGTGTAAATCCTTCTATGTAGGCTAACATTGTAGGACCCTTCAGGGAAAAGCACAAGCTAAATGAAAGAATCAATAAATAAAAATGTCCAGCTTGCATTCTGATACACATATGTTAAAGGTTATGAAACATTGCTTTTTTCAACAGGTGCCAGGAATTATAATCTCATGTCATGTGCCATACAGTGCTATAGACTAGTGGGAAATGTACTTTTTATATGTGCACAAGTTTGCTGCACAGGTAAACTAAAACTATATAATCAAGTATTATCAAGTTTTGCTTTATCTTATTTGTCAGTAGGCTTCTTGCACAATGGTGCTTGTGGTTTCATTGAGACATCCCATTGTGAATTGTGGTTAATTGATTCAGTGCCACTTGAGCCCTTCTCACATAGTGCTGTAGAAGCGAAAGCTCGCTTTGTAAAATGATCCCTGTTTTCACCCGTGATTTTTTTGAATTTCAAAATGAACACTATCACTTTTAAGGCCTTCAGCAAGTTCACCCACTGTACATACAGGGTTATGACCGTTGCTCTTAATTCATCAATGGGAGGTAAAAACTAGACTGAGAGACTTTGCTAATACAGCAATTTGTGTGTCAACCTGAAAGCACCATTGTGGTGGGAGGTCTCAGACCCGTGTCTCATACTGGTTGCACAACTTCTGTCTTTCTTTCACCCAGCGCTCTTTGTCTTTCCTCCTACCTGTCATTCTGGCCCTTCTCTTGTTTTCATCTGCCTTTTCTGGCCTGCACTCCCTGTCTGCCCGGGAGCAGACACCTTTGCCTCCCATGAATTGTCTGCAAGTAATTAATGTAATAGCAGGAGAAAAGCCATCACAGAGATTTTCTCTTTCAAATTTTATTAATGCCCTTTCAGTCTGTCAGAAGGAATAGGTGATAAGTCACATTTGCATAAGACTGTTTCCGCCCCCCTATTCCCCCCTTTGCGTTTGCCTCCCTTTCGCTCCTGCACTCTCATTTACGTTTCCTCCTACGAGTTTAGATGGTCCCTGGGACCCCACTGCAGCCTTAGGGCCGCTTCCTGTTTCTTTAAGTCTGGACACCAGCATGACTGAGTTTGCCAGTGAATCCCAATTTGAACATTAATGGGATAAAGCAGAAATGAAAAGGATGAAGGAAGCAAACTAAATAACTTCAACAGGACGTTACCTGTATGCTGTTTCATATTATTTGGTATAGAGTTTAGTATGTTACAGTAGTGTGTGTAAATGTCAGTATCGAAAAGATAACTGTAAGTTAAGGTTTGTGGATTTTCATGTAAAAACAATTACTGGAGCATAACAAACGTGTAAAATGCAAGGAATTGGCCTTAATGTCGGTCATGGTTTCATGTTTAATAGACCAGTCTCACCCTTTCATTAATCAGTCGCTGAGTTATCACTGATTCAGGACTCGTCAGTTTTCTCTTCCATCAGTTACACAATATAGAAAAGTCAGTTTAATTTTCTATATTGTAAAACAATGTATTTTGACAACAACCTGTCCTGGAATATCAGTCTATAATAGAAAAACTTATTTTCCACAAAATTATCCCCTTTTCTTCATTTACCTTTTCTAGTGCTTTCTCTGCAGAGAGTTCATGTAACGTGTACACTGTGTAGTGAAGCTCTCCTGTGGCTAGGAGACCAGGTTAAATGAAAACAAAAACTTATGATAAAATATATGTAGTTAACAAGATATTTTGCAGTGGAAGGATGTCTGTTGTCTTTAGAAATAATTTGCTGTTTGCTGCAAATTTTAAAAGTGATAGTTGCTAAAATGAATACTACAAATACCAGTGAGGCCACCTCTGTTTGAACAGTACTGTTCCAATTCTGTGTAAGCTAAGGGGTTTAAAAATAAATAAGTAAGGGATCTTTGCCCCTTTAAAGAATAAAGTACAAAAGGTTTCCAGATTAAGTCATAAGAACATGGTACTATTATTTATGGAGGTCATTATTTCTTCCAGTGAAAGGGGTGAAAGCTATCAGGTTTTTCTGAAAACATGTAAAAGGCAGATTTATCAATGTAGAAAACTGTAAGCAGGCCTAGCATTTAGATCTTAGTAAATATTGTAGACTTGGACACTCTCCAAGATTTCTCAGCTTTAGGGAAATAATTGCGCTTTGACAAAGTCAAATAAGCTCAGCTCTATTGACTCTGACAAGCTTGAAGACCAAGTTTCTGTGTGTGTACTTGACCTTTTATGTAAGGGTAAGAGCCCTAAAGTCAAATTCCGCTCAAAGCAACCACTCGTTTGGTTTTCTTGGTAATTGAGGGCACGGAAAGGCTTTAATATTGCTGTGTTCTGTGCATATGTTTAAATTGTGGACGCGAAGAGAACATGCAAACTCTGCACACTGTCAGCTGAAGTTGTAGTTAAGTCACTGCAACCTAAACCAGGTTGAGAGCCTATACCACAAACAGTGTGCAAGGCAAGATGCACTCAGGACAGGAGGCAAGACCCTTACAGGACTTGAAATGAAGGCTACTTAAAAATGGAAGAAAAAAAAATTGTGTCTCTATAGCCTGCTATTCAATGCCAGTTGTTGACCAGTTCCCCATAAACATGTAGAAAATTTGTGAGCGTTTGTCCACTTTAAACTTTCTTTATAATGCACACAATCCATACAATCAGAAAAACAGATGTTCCTTGATTTATTTGCTATTTAGTTTCTGTGAAAGTCTCCAAAATAGGCACAGTAAAAAAAAAAAAAAAAAAAAAAATTAATATTTAAGGTCTTTATTAAAATCAGGNAAAAAAAAAAAAAAAAAAAGTAATATTTAAGGTCTTTATTAACATCAGGCTATATTAAAGTATAAATATTTGACATCTTGATTAGTCATCAGCATTAAGGTAACCATTCACAGGCTGTAAACACTGAGGAAGTGAGTTGAATTAACTAAGTCCCGTTTAATAAACACATTTAACGATGCACTTGGTTGCGTAAGCAGTGACATAATCTGTCGACAATGGGTGTTTATGCTGTTTCAGCATCAGACCCTCACCCAGGTAAACCAGCAACGGTTGATCAGACTCTTGCCTGTGTCAAGACCCAACTATCTATATCCACATCCATCTAGATACCCTTACTACAGCCACTGTCGTAGCCTTCCTCCTCTGACTGCCTGTCATACCTAACAAGCTATAGATGCAATAGACTGAATTTCCAGCAAAGTCCTTTCGGCCAAGATTGAAGGGTCACACACCCTGTCCTCCGGCCTTTTGAGTGCCGCTGCTTTCTCATTCTCCGGTATCTTCATTAGCCTCTTCCGTGCATTTTCTAAAAGGCACTGTAAGCTTCAACAAGATGACATACATCTCTATGTCCTGAATTGGTAATGGGTGCTGATTCTGCTCTTGCCTTTTATTTCACAAATACTACACTGACCTTGCTGGTCACTGGGTCCTACTATGTGCTGTCTTCACACTGATGATTCTGTGACTCTGCCACAGACTTGAGCAGCTAGTCATGGCAGAAGAGACTGCAGCTTTCACTTAGCGCTGTACAGTTGCAAAGGATATGTTCTAATGTCGCTCTGTAACAGCATAATGGGTGTGATGGAGAATTGACATTTCTCCAGCTGAACAGGTTGGATGGACTTTGCTGTACCTCTGTTCTCCAGAGCTCTACTCAGGAGACCTTATGTTCCAGTGATTCTTTCCACTTTGCTCCTTACTGCAACATACTAGTTACACATTCTTCTACCACTGTGGGCACTTTGTCTTGAATGAGCTCAGACTTCTCCTTCCTATGAATTTTGTTAAACTACCACAATGGGACACTGCCCTAACCAGCCCTTTCAGATGTAGTCATACTCACCCCTACCTCATTGCAGCCAGTACACTTCCACATTCTTACTCTGTCTGAGTGCTTAACTGATAACTAATAGTTAGATGTGGAAACATGGGTCATGTTTGTTTTGAATCAAACTGAAATTTTTGAAATTGTAGAAGGGAAAACATACAGCAAAAAATTTAGGTTTTCCTTGATGTATGGAGGGGTTCAGTTCCGACAGCCTCGTCATAAGTCAACTTTATCGTAAGTCTCATATCCCCTTATACTGTAGTATATAAAGCATAAGGATATGTTAACAAAAATGAATGAATGCTGTGTTGTATCATGGGGTTATGTTATATTTGTTCGCAGATTTCAGACATTATTCGTGTTAAAATAATGTTAGAGTAAACAGTACAGTATTATGTTTTTGTATGGCCCTATTTCACTTTCTGTTAAAAAAAAAAAAAAAATCTAGTTTGTTTTTTTGCTAACACAAGAAAAATCACTTTTTTGGTTCCTAGCCATTTTAAATAAAAAGTAAATTGAAAAGAATCGCACAGTTCTCTGCTTAAGACACAATGGCTGCTAGACAGCCAAGCTGAGCTTCTCTTGGATCTTAAATTCGTTCCTTTTCTGTGTCGTCATCACAGACTTATAACATTACTGGTTTTAAACATAAATAGATGCAGAGAGATGGCTGACGTGATATTTTTGTGAATTAACTCATAATGTTTTATATATAAATAGAACTGACAGCAACATTTGGTTGTCTAGAATTTATAATAGTAGTGACATTTGTGTTGAACTGGCTTTTGTTTCTTTTCGTTAACTTCTTGGCTTTGTGAAGGTTGCAGCAGTCTGGAGTCTATTAGAGATTCACTGGATGCTGGGTGTGGGTCAGACACCAGTCTGTTGCACTAGTAGCGTTTGAATGTGTGTAAAACCTGTGTTCCTATGACCATTCAGAGGTGGGATGTTGCAACGAACATGTTGTTAGAAAAAAAATGTTGTTATTGCCAAATGCCTAGTTGCCTTGCTTCACATTTAAATCTGCAAATTTATCAGGAGCTGACAAGATAGACAGAAAAAGCAGGTACTTATACATGGATATTATGTCAATCTGTTTTGTGAAACACTTGTATATTCTTTCATTTGTCCGTTATTAAGTGGTTTTATAGGAATGCAATTTAATTTTAGTTAACACGCTTTGGGTCTGTGATTCCATTCACCAAAATGTTTAAGCAGTTGTTCTTTCTGCCCACTAGATGGCAGAAGAAGAATCTAAGTCACAGTGTTTGCTAAAATGGGAACAGGTCCCTGTGGTGTTCTGCCACCAACCAAGACGTCTCACATCTTTACTTTGGCACAATTAATGAGTTCGTTACAAAAAGTACGTATCTAAAATGTGTTAGCTGTGATAATATCCCGGTGTCCTGTTGTTCCGACTCTGACCTGCCCTCCTGCGTTCCTTACTCTGGAGATGGAAGTTACAGTGAAGAGCCTGCAGCTGACTGCTGTGCTTGTGACCATCTGCATCTCCTCTTCTGTTGCATATTACACTTTGCTGTTCCTCCACCAGTGCCCTGTGTGTTCCCCAGCAGCCTGGTTCTCAATAGTGTCCCCCCATAACCTGCCTTGCTTTGCTCTGATTTATCTATTGTTCTTCCTCCTGGGAGGGGCATGAGTTCTTTGAGGGAACTAGGGAGGGAGGCCACTGCACTATAACAAATGCCCTTCCCTACACCTTGCAAAACTGTGTTCTGCTTGCATGGTGTAATAAAAGGATACTTTCTAAAAGAGTAAGATGCCTGCGGTGCAGAGAGCAAAGGCAGATCATATAGGCGTGATGATACAGTTTACAGGGCAGTTTTGTTTTGGAAACGGCCGCAGCAGAGTCCCGTTTGTGTTTTCTTTTCTCCCACTTCTGTTTCAGCCCGTCTGTCTCCTGATACCCACCACGTTTGTGCCCTGCAGCCAAGCTGACACTGTCTCATCTGCATGGAAGAGGCTGCAGTTATTCACTCACATAGCATTATTCAAAAGAAAATGTTTTAATTAATTGTATTTGAAATACTAATTTGTTTTTATAGCCTCAGGGTTGGAATGATAACTGTTAAGAAGAAGGGTGATGGCTGTGGGGTGTGGACCCTGAGGAATGGTATGGATACTGAGGTGCAAGAGGGCCAAGGTGTTGCTGTGAAATACCAGGTCTTCCCAGCCAGCTCAGTGGCAGTGCCAGGTCATCACACTGGATGCTTATGAGGCTTCTGTGCATTTAGCTTCTCTTGTAAAGTTCTTGAGCACCATGATTTTGTGTTACTGTTTATTCATGAACCTCAAGCTTTTCTCTATAGCAACTTACTGTTAAGATCTTTCCAATTTTTTTTCTTATTCATACAGCTTGGTAATTTTTAATGGGGGAATTTCAGAAAGTTAAAACAGTCCAAGTAAGAACCCTTTCAGTGTCAATGAAACTGCCACTGCATCCATCCATCCATCATCAGTAACCATTTCATCCTGGTCAGGGTTGTGGCAGTCCAGAGCTTAGCTATGAAACAACCCCAAATGGGACACCAGTCCATTGCAGGGGCTGTTAATGTAAATATATACTGATGATCTTGAAAATATGGCATTCCTTTGCTGTGTCGTTTGGCTTGGTGGATGACATTTTGCTTCCTGTTTAAACCTGTCATATCTCCTTCCACTTCAGAATAATACATATTGTGAATGGAAAAGAAGTGCACAAGTAAGTGCACAGTATCAGCAATGATAATCAATCTTTTTAGATGTAAAGCAGTTAAGCTGAGCTTCTTGAACAAAAACCTGTTGAAATCTGAAAGATTGAAATCACACTCAGGTTGAATGCTGACCAGAGAGTTCCTTTTGTGGTTTCATAGCAACAAAAGGTTAGATGCGTGTGGGGAAAAATAATATTGAATTAAAAGTTATAATACTATATTAGAACATTAGTAGCACAACGATATGTATAGTAAAAAGCCACAACTAATCCTTTTTTTTGTCATATTTATAACATTGCCAATTTATAACATTGTTTGTGGCTCCAGATTGCCAGTACTTTCTGCTTGTCACTCATTGGTTTTCTTCCAAGGATAATAATCTTTTTACAAGATTATGTTTTAAAATAACAATGAATAAGAATCATTTTTGATGGATTTCTCGTAATAAGAAAACGATTTCTAAGTTGCTTTTCCTACACCCGGGGTTTAGTTTATTTTCACATTTTTAATGTTTATTTTGTTTCCTTGATTGAGACAAATGGGCTAAAATTTAAGCCATGAAATAGTTTTATATTAATTGCTGAAAACTTTTAAAGCAGTATATATGTTGGTTTAGTTTAGTTTGCTTTGCTATGATGCAATCTTTCACTATGTTTCTCTGTATTTTTGGCCAATCTTGCTGCAGCCTTATGATGAATTGCTGGTGAGTAGATGATGGATATATGGTTTTGTTGTTATTAATAACTGTACAGAGCACATAGTGGAAGGAAAGTGTGATTTTGTCCCGTCCTGCGCAAGCAGTGGTTTGTTGTGAAACTGCTTGGTATTTGTGCACATGCGTGTCCCTATGCTCCGCATATTACGGATTCAGACTGAAGCCGAACACGCAACTCTGGTGCTGTGAAGCGCCAGTGCTACCCACTGCACCACTGTGCTGCCCTTATGGTAGTCTTTGTTGTAGTGGTCTACCTGTGCAGCTGATGGGGTGGTTTCTACTTCGTACAGGAAGTGCACTATTGTTTGTCTGCGTTGGACAGATGACAAAACAGTTGGTTAACCTTTATAGAGGAAAAACATTTTTATTAATTGGCTCTTCTGAATGTGACAATTTATGTCAGGTTTTGGTCTTTGAAAGGTTGTGTCAGTGTGAGCAATAGAGTGAATGGATTGATACAGCTCTACTGCGTGGGCCATACCTAGAATAGATGTTCACAAAGGAATTAGAGGACTGGCAAAGTGAACACTGCCAGCCAGTTTCCATTGGTTTTATAACAAACACACTTAATGAGCACAGTTAAGAGTGTCCCGAGCTGGAGTGTCACTGTGGGGATGTGAGCAGTCAGAAATAATGGTGATTTTATCCAGGTCTCTCTTTCCATTTAAAAAAAAAAAAAAAAAAAAAAAAAAAAATTTACTACTGTGTCCTTATGGCTGCAAGAGGTGGAAGTGACTAATGAAGCTGATTGGAGGGTAGCAAGAGAGTGCAGCTGGCCAGGAGGGGACACAGAGGTTAAAAAAATGATGCTTGTCTGCAGTCGCTGAAAGCAAATCATAATTCTACAGTTATAGTTGATTTGGTGATGGGAGACCATGTCTGCAGGAACCCAAGCTTAAGGACTGCTTTGTCTTATTATCTCAATTGTCATCTTAAAGTGGTTTCCCAGATTTATTTATCAATTTATTTATTTATTGTAGTCTGGTTAAGAGACATAAATAATGAGGAATCCATTTATGCTTCATGCTTTTATATGTTTGATCTGAAGTTCTCTTTTTCTATGACAAACTGTTACAATAGGGACTACAGTTTACTTCATGTGGAAAAAAATGAAATCTGGAAAGTGAGACTCGAAGGCCCACTGGTATTTGAATGGCTGAATAATTCGCTTATTGTATTGTAACAAACACTGTTCAAGTAAAATTTGAGTTACAGGTTTTGCACAGTTATGTTTGGAATCAGGTTCTAGCTAACATCCCCTAGCTAATATCCCCTGAACATGTTTTTTTTGAAGATATTAGTTTTGAAAGACTGCTGGAAGACAAAGTTTGAATGGATAATTAAAACAAATGATGGCATTTAGAAAACCTGAACAATTTGTCTGGCCTGGACAGATTGAGAAGTACACAATACATATATTAAGCATAAAAAAATCAGGGCTTTTTACAGTAATGACCACTGGGTTGTGTTCTGTGTGCTGTCTTACTAGCTTGTTTACTATTAACTCAGTTGCATTACCTGGGTAACTAAATATTGCTTCACTTGACTCATAGCAAAGAAGCTTTGAAAGAAAGACTGAGATGCTTTTCATGGATATTGTGCACTACTCTAAGTTCTCAGTATTAATCACAATAATAACTATGTTTTGTTTGTAGGAACTGACACGTACATGACGTTTCACGCCACTGACAGCCATGGTTGTGCTTTGGTGAGGGTTACATATGCTTGTCAGTGTAATAAAACTTTTACTGTTTGCCTGCATATGTCTAGTACGAAACACATTTTGCAATACATTTGAATGATTTCTTTTGACATCCAAATGGGATGTAATGAAGATTGCTCAGGTTTGCCCGGCAACGGGTCTTTCTGAGATTGAATTATGGCCGTCGATTTACAAACACAAAAACAAGAGTCTGCTGTCCTTTTAATGATGAAGAATAACTCTGCATTCTTATTTAACCTCTCTTATTTTATCATCAGCAAATCGTGGCTATGCTCCAGGCTACATTAGGAGCCAAAGTCAATGAATCTTTTTTTTTTTTTTTTTTTTTTTAAACTACTCAGTGCAGCCTTCTTACCCATTTTCTTCCGCTTTTCCAGCCAGCAGACCTGGACGCCTGGGTAAGCAGCTCCTTCTTGCTGTTAATCTTCCTTTCTGTTCTTTATTCAAATGTCATGTTTTCATTGTGCATTAAAAACGAGGATCTGAGCATGCATATAGCATCGCCGTTGCCCCGTTTTAAAGGTATTCAGCTAGAAAATTGCGTATCATCTGTGCGCTGATTGAAGTTATTCTTCCTGCGAGCAGACAGTAGCTGAAGTAGGGGATGATTGCATTGTGTGTAATTTAGGGCTGTGATGTGTTGCTGCTCTGAGCTCCCGCCTTTGCTCTGAACAGCGCAGTTCCCTCACTGTGACATCAGAGCTCTTAGGGCACATCCACAGTGTGTGCTTCCTGCTGCACTATTAGATGGCCTCATTTAGAATGCAGCCATCTATGCTGCTGCTGTTCAAGGGCAAAGCTAGACTATCTTATGGTTAATGTCATGCATTCTTTGTGTATGTGCGCATCTGTGTTTTTGTGCTAGGTATAGTGTATGTTTGAGTAGTGACATCAAAATGCTGTGCTGTATGTGAAGTTGGCCCTTGACTCGTGCTACTTTCTGCTGTATGGTGTTGTGCTGGTCTAGGAAGTTAAACTCTCTCAGCAGTGTGTTCTACTGGTCTATATTTATGCCTTTAAAGCCCATTTTCATTCGGACACAATGTCTCTCCCAGTCCAGAAGCCACATGAGGAGGACCCCATGTATGGCAATTCACACTGTCCTTGCATGTGATGGGTTGCTTGGCCTGTCATCATCTGCAACACTTTTCTTATCACTTTGGCTCTTAGGTGACTTCTGGTGCATTTCATGCACCCTGCACCTTAATCTTTTTTATGGCAGCACCATAAAATCATGTTCTCCTTGCATTCATAGGAATCACAAATTCTTTATGCGCTCTTATTATATAATGGCATTTGTCCTGATATGGTATCTGAGGGGAATCCGACTAACCTTTAAAATAACACATCAAATTTCATCATTTAATAAAAAATCCGTCCGTCTGTCTCTCATAACCTCAGACACTGTGTTCAACACTGATTATCTATGTTGGCCAGATATATTGCTGTTGAAGAAGGTCTTCATTCCTACACCATTCTTTCTATGCGTCCTTTCACTTGGCAGATTTACTGTGTCCATCACTCACTGTTGTTTCTTTCTTTGCTCTTGGTTCATACTTATATTCTATCTTCATTTGCTGATTTGTTTAATGATACCCCCCTCCCCCTTTTTTCATGAAGAAAACCTAGTAGCTGACAAGTGATTTTTCTCAAGCTGGCAGCCTTGCAAACATCGCAGAAATAAAGCTCTGCGTTCCATGCTGTTTCGCCATGTCAGGATTCTGTGACTGTGGCTGCAAGAGCAGTGAGTGCAGTCTGGGTCTCATAAGCGTGGAAGCTTGACTTTTCATGTAGGAAACAAGAACCGTTGTTTATTATCTGAAGGCCTGCTAAAGGACTACACTGGGATTTATTTGCAATTCAATAACTTGTACTGGGTTTTGTCCAACCCTAATGCTATTGATTCCCTGTCTTTGCAGGCTAAACAGCTGGATAGGAAAGAGGCAGAGCTGAAGCAGCTGGCTGATTTTTATAAGGAGCAGTTGACACTGTTGGAGAAAAAGGTAAGGGACCTCCCATGATCCATTTTCTTACAAGGATTCATGTAGGTTAGTAAAATATGTTTAAAAAGCAACCTGTATGATGCATATACATACTGTGAGGAAGCAGAACTTCGTAGATGTATTAATTAGACCAGAAAATGAGATGTTCACTTGTACCTGGCTTTGAACTATGTTCCGAATGAATGATTAGATGATGTTTCAGAAAGGAGCGTGACAGTACAGACAGCAGTAGTGCATAATGTACCTGCTTCAGCAACAGGATGTTGAGTCCAGCCACAGGTGTAGTGAATGAAGCATGAAATTTACAACACTTGCTACAAAAATGCTCACATTTGTTAATTAAAGGAGAAAAAAATCTAAATTTGTTAGGATAACTTTATTCAAGTGCAGTCTTTCCCCTCCTTACAGAGTTAATGTGTTCCTGAGGAACTCTTTTTAATGAAAACTCGTAACTTGAAAATGCAATTACTATTGTTTTTATGTTCTTGACCCCCAAAAAGGGGCACCCATGTATGCTAAAATATCACCACATACTACACAGTTAGTTCATTAGTTAACATTAGTGACCATAACACCACATAAGAATGGTACTTCTCTTCATGAATTACTCTATGATCCTCTGTACCTGTGCTTATTCAACACTTTGGTAGCTCTCTCTTACTGTGCATTTAGCTAATGCTCAAAACAAAACATATATTTGATACTCAATGTTTGTGTGTCAGTTCAATCGTTAATGCAAAAACAGAATAGTCCAGATGAAAGAGGTGCATGGGAAAAATGCTAATGAATTCACACTCAGTGAACAAGTTGGCATGATATCTTGCAGCTCCTTGGCTGGTGCAATTCAATGTGTGTGTAATTCCCCAGTCATTCTGTAAGGTGTTTGCATGTTCTGCCTGGGTTCGTGTGGTTCTCTTCGTAAAAGACATGTTTCAGGTGGATTGCTGGCTGCCCATTGTGTATGTGCTTGTGTGTGTGTGTGTGTGTGTGTGTGTGTGTGTGTGTGTGTGTGTGTGTGTGTGTGTACATTGCTCAGCTATGTGAATGACTGTAGACAGTCTACTATAGTGTTATTTAGCACAGTAACTGAATTTGGGACTCTGTAATGATGTCAGGTAAATAGTAGCTAAAAATCTTGGAGAAAAGTATCTGCAAAATTAATAAATGTAAATGTCTTGCACTGCTCAGCTGTTAAGAAACCCGTGAAATCAAAATTTGTTCCTCATAAACCCAAAGAAATGTCAGAAATCAAAGTACAGGTGTTCAGTCAAATTTTTAAAAGTTGAATTCTTTAACACAAATGGAAGTAAGTCGTTGGATGACTGTAAAATGGAATGAATTACACTTTCTCCCAAAATTACAAAAATGAAGAGGATCAGGGTTAAGGCATCACAGGTGTTAACTTCAGGTTTAATCTTAATTGTAATTAAAAAGAAAAGGTAAAATATATTTTTTCCATTTATTTTCTTTTGTTAAAGACTGTTGTGTGTTTCCAAATTTCTTTTAACCAAATGTGGTACAATCCCATTAAAACTTCTGTGATGCAGTTGGCTGTCCTTTGGTGAACATGTGGTGGTGTGCAGGAAATTTGCATGTCTAATACCACATTTATAGTCCTTATCCTTTTACCATGGCAGAATGCAACTCCTCAGCTCAACACAAGTCAGATCCGAATCCCTGGACAGATACTTTGTTCATGCTTAAAATTTTTCTTTATAGCAAATAACTCATTGCAAGAATATTAATGTACCATGCTACACAAGCACTATTCTAAGAGGTGTGTTAGACACAGAAATGAAGGATGTTCCAAAATTCAAAAATATCAATCTGAAAGCTGACAAAAAGGGGCAGAGTATCTGAATTCTGCCTTTAGGTTCATGCAGTGCAAGATCTGATCCAGGAAAATTACCATAGAAAGGGTAGACTGGCAGAGCAACGTGATACTGAGCATTAAAAAGAATAATAACAAAATGTAGAAAGGTTTTCTTCTTTCAGAATACAGGGCAGTAATGTAAAGCAACTGAAATTTTCTTTTGGTGTCATTTCCTGATTAAAAATCCAGTTCACCATAATTTCGCTGCCAGTTGCCCACATATGGGGATGCCTCAGGCATAACATATAGTGTTGTAATATTAAGACATTTATTACACAAAAATCTATCACTTATCGCTCGTATAAGGCTTTCATGCAATAAATTGATTCAAATTAAGACCTAAATTCTAATAACATGTTCCATTAATAGAGAAGAAAAGATTGTAACTTAGTTTGGTGACCTTAATAACATACAGACTAGCTCAATTAACACAAAGAAATATAGGTTATCAAACTTTTGTGCCTTTCTGGCAGGGGACCTGAGGGGTTAGCTTGAGGACCATTTTAAGAGGTTTATTTGTTACATGAGTTTCACCTCTTATCTGCCTGCATAGCACTTGTGGTCTCCCTAAATTATGTTAGTGTCAGGGCTGCGTTTGGTAGTGATCCCTCTTATGTACTGGCAAGATTGTGTTAAAGGGCCGAACGGCTCCCTCTTCAGTATAAGAGGGACTGAAGAGTCTATTATATGGTTGGACTTGCACATTTGGTTATGTCAGCTCTTTTATCTGCAATTAGACACAGTACTTTCAGGGGGGAAAAATGCCATACAGACATTGTAATGCTCTACAACAAATTGTAGGGCTTTTCTCTAATTTAAAATTCAGTGATGTTGTTATGGCTGTATTTATACTGACTCAGTAACTAAGCCTGCTAACTGTTTTACCCTTATAATTAACTAAGTACCTTTATTACTGTAATCCTAATTAAAACTTAGAGAGCGAATGTTAAAGCTTTGAAACTTTTAACTTGTATCTTACTTAATTGGACTCTAGAAATTAGTTTTTTTTTATGCAAGATTGCTTGTTTGAGTGAGAGACATCAATACAGTTTTCTGTGGAAATTTATTTTTATGATTTTCCATCAGTGTGGCAAGGAAAAAGAAAACAAGGGAAAGCCTTAGCTCGCAATCTGGAAGCAAATGATGTAGAAATGTTTGAAAAAGCACAACCTGCAAGAGCAGACTTAAAGACCCTCAGAGTGGTGCGAGGTTACAGTTTTTCCAAGACAGCTTAAAAAAATGTCCATGTGCCATCTTATCATAGGGAGCACCTGAGGTATTTAACGTCTAAGCAAACGTTTTACATGCTGAAGCAAATGGGGCCTCGAACTGCGGCCATGCTTGAAGGAAGAGAGTAATTGGAAGCCGGCTTTATGCTATCTTCTTTTCTACTTCACAAACCCTGTTTTCCATTGAGTTGAGCCGCGTTTGGGTGAGCAGACCTAGGAAATGATGGCTCCTGCAGATTGGCCGTTTTGATGTTCTATTGATTTTTTTTTCTCTCTCTCTTTTTTCCTTTTACATGCATGATCTCATATTACTTTGATCAAAATTTTTGTCTGTAAATAAATTTTTTAACTTCTCTTAGGTCATAGTGCTAAAATAGCTTGCAAAACAGTGCATTGATTCATGTCATGTCCTGAGTTTTCATCCAGCAAACATAATTGTCAGTGACTTTCACATTCAGTATGGTACAGCACTGTAGTCTGTGTCTGCTTAGAGTAGTAATGACCGTTTCTGGGCATGTCATTTGTGAAGTAGTTCTACTGTTTGTAGTCTGTAGTTTTCAGAAATTTGTACATTCATCATGTTCTGGTCCAGGCAGTGTGTTTTTTGGATTCTTAGACATACCAAAAGATATGGATCATCTGATGAATCTATGAATAAATGTTGTTCTAATTGTTTTTACTGACATTTATGAATACAAATTATAAAATGATACTTTACTACTCGTTAACAACATAATTTCAACGCAATCCAATGGCCTTGGTTTCTTTGTCTTTGTAGTCTCAGGGGTAGGTAGGGAGGGTGTGAAAGTAAACATGGGCAGTTTCCTCTTGCTTGTTTATGACTAATGAGCTCCACCAATGACTAAGAATGATCTTAGGGCCCAAGTTTTGCAAAAACTTCAAAACAAACTGATTGAAAGGGAAACGTGCAGAGAAAAGTCTTCTCCCTACTTTCTTTCCCAAGGCAGAAATGGGTCTCTTCTACTTTTAACAAGGCATTAGTTTTACCATATGGACAGTCTGGCCATTCAGGCTCACTCTTAAACAAATGCTTTCTTTTTAAGACTTAATTTTGGCCGAAACAAAAAAAAAAAAAAGAAGTGAAGAAGAATCGTGGCACGCAACAGAAGCCCACATCTGGTCTCTGGAGCCTTTCCAGAGGAAAACAGCATAGTAGATTTAAATGGAATTCGTAGTAATTATTAAGTTCCTGTTATTCTGGCAGTTTTCCAAAATCAGTGCCATTGGGACAGCTGAGGTACACAATCAGGAATGTTCCTTGCTGCTTTATGGTCCAGTTCTGTTTAGTGACATGAGTTTAGGTAGCAGGTTCATGTGAGTGGAATTCTGCAGAATTTCTGTGTTGCGCAATAGTCATAGCTGATGTTTTGTAGTTCTTTGATGCAGGCTAGTTCTCAGGCTGCACCTTCTTGTGGTCTTGGAGGTCCAAGTCCAGGAGGTTTTTGTGCTCTGTTGCACAGCTATTTACTCAAAAAGCAAGTTAAATTAAGACAGCTTTGATTCTCTGCCTGACTTTAACACAGCGTCCCAACAGGTTTGAGGTTGAATAACACTTTTCTGGTGGTTTCATGGTCACTGGATGCCACACATTAGCCAGGCTGGGAGAAATGTCACTCACCAGTGGGTTAGAATTCATCCAATTTATGTTGTACTAGTGTGTGACTGTAAAATCTTAACAACAGGATGGATTCAATGAATCTGTCTCAAACACTGTCTGCCCGAATGTAGGAGAAGAAGTATATTAGTTCATTACCCAGGATTCAAGTGGGTAGGCTAGTTTATTCCATTTGTCATTTGCCATAATTTCCATTGTGCAGCATGGCAACAGTGGTTATGTTTGCTGCCTACTTTGCTGTGCAGTAAGGGATGTGCAGGCGTCCTTCTCCTGGTCCTTCTCCCCTTTGGTATGTACCCGTTGGCTCTGGGATGTATGGGGGAAGTACACATGGCTGCCCTTTCGTGTCTTCCGCTGTGTACATCCATAAAAGTCATGATGCACAGCTAAGCCCCCAGCTGGGAGCATTGGAGACAAGAGATGACATTTTAGTCAAAGTCATTGCCATGTATCAGTTGGAACTCACTGAGAAAAACTTTCTTCCAACCTTCAAATATTTTTAATTTAGAACACCTCAGAGGCAGAGTTTTCTGGGAGGAACATTATAGTACAGTGCTTTTGCTTTCAAATTCTTAGTGTATAAGAAAGGATTCAAATTGGGAATTATTAAATTTGTCTTTCTTTAAGACACTTCAGCTTCCAGGTAGTTTGTTTAAAATGTCTGCCCTGGCATATCAAGTTACAAGTATATAATTAAAAACAAAACTAAGGTCAACTTGCTGTATAATTCCAGTGTGAAAATCCTGTTTAATTGATTGAAAACAATTGTAATTTTAAGTAATAATTCACTAGTTAATGTAATATCTTGTATCTTTTGTTTAGTTGATAATCAGCCTCGCAGCGATTCCTTAATTTGTTTTTAATATTGTACCCCGTTGATTTTTTTTTTTTTTTAAAGTATTAATCATTATTAAGTTTTCGTTACTTTCATACCTCATAAATCGGTTCTTGAATCCATCACTAAGTAACATCTCAGCAAATTTAAGGGGCTAGCTGAAGTTATGAGCCCTGCACTTGGTCATTAAAAACCATTAACATTTAAAAAGCAATTATTGTAATTGTCCCTTAAGAGACCCCTTAGAACAGCGCAGCTCTGCCAGCAACAGTCCTTCATATCTCTACTCCCTTTTTAAAGGAAAGCATGAGGAATGACTATTTAATTTGTCCCTGTAATAGATTAGGGATCACTGCGAATGCAAATGGCAATGGCTTCCTCCATTTCCCCACTGGAGCACTTCTGGAGAGAGATCATATGGTATGAGATATGAAATGGAGGTGGTTCTGGAGGGTTTTGCTGTGATCCCATCAGTCAGCCCCCTCTCTCACTTCAATTATCCTCTTCTGGTGGGGGAATATAAAAATAATTAACGAAACACCCAGGCTGGTAGTTATTGGTCAAAAACTTCAATTACCTCAAAATGAGAGATTTTGTCAGTAGGTGTGTGGAAGGTCCTTCAGGGGCAAAATGAGGATTTAATATTGCATGCGAAAGTGGTTGTGTCTCATGGTGTAGTGGGTGTTTGTGCTATAATGAGGATCCCTGGGGAAGCAGAAGAGGAGGCCTTAGTGATATACCCACTGCCGTTTCTCTGGAAAAGTGGTGTAGTCTGGAGAGGCAGGTCCATATATTGCAACCGAAGTGCAGTGTACTCAGTCTTGCTGGCCTTTGGTTAATGCTGCTAGGTAACTAGATGCAAGTTAATGTGCATCACTGTGTTTCTGCATAAGTCCTCAGCTCCATCAGCATGTTGCAGCCCTTATTAAATGGTGTTTGTGCCAGTCTCTTTCTCTCTCTCTCTATTTTCTCTCACTATTTTTGGTTTTCTGAAATGACAGCTTGAAAACTTAGAGGAATCATAAAAAATTGTTGCCTCAGCTGTGCAGCAGTGTTGTGGCAGCCAGTATTGTGGGTTTGAATGGGGCTGTGGAGATGGAGAGAGGACTGTTCTCTGCTGCCTTGTACCAGGCAATCTCCGGGTGGTAATGGCTCACTAAATGCCACTGTTCCACACACTGAATAAAACTTTATGGAGTGTTAAATTTCACAAACTCATTATTGCCTGGATTTGAGCAGATGCTGTTCTGGTCCTCATTGTTTTCTGACGTGGAAACATCCCCTCTCTCGAAGCTCTGCTCTTGTACCCCAATGTACTGCAGTTTGGATTTGAGCCATTTGCTTGGATAGACTACTGCTTGCAAAAAGCACATTTCATGTATCATTTCTGCAAGCCCAACACAGTGATTTCTGCCTGAAGACATGCCTAAACAGTTTGCACTTCCTACTGCTTGTACGCGCTCGACAAGACCGCATGTTATATTAAGTAGTTTTTTTTTTTAAACAGTGCTATCTGCCTACATTTGATCCATCATTTATACAGTCTTCCATATATTGGTTTATATTTGGTGTTACTTAATTGCTGAATTAAAAGGATTGTTTTCTTGGTTTACATTGAATCAAACATAATTCTTCTCTTTGTCTAGTAGTATTCTTTGCTCATCTTAGAGAGATCTAATGGATGGTTCCTAAAATAAAATCAGTACTATAAAATCTCATCATTTAAAGTGAGATTTTCATAAGGCACAGATATTGTGGAGAGAGGTTTTTAATTCTATGGAAAATAAATTCATTCCATATTTGATGGCTGCTCTTGGTGACTGTATAAATCACACACAAATTAGATGTCATTACAATTCAGGTTAAGAATAAGTAATACCAAGCACATCTTGGTGCAGTGGCTCTTTTTTAGTTCTTAGTTGTCCTAGAAATATAACAGTGAGACTCTGCATGTATTTAGGGGTGGCAAGTTTTATAAAGCATGTCCAAAGCTGACTAGCATGAGATGTGGAAGAACATCAAGAAGTCTTATTTCCATTAAAATTGTTGCCTCTGACATGAGAAATTACTGATATTTGATTTAAGATGGGCTCCAGCTTTGCTCTTGTTCCTTTCATTTACAGCTAAGAGTTGTATCTTCTTTTTGTTACTTGCAAAATGCTCAAGGAATGGGAAGGGATATCCTGAAAGGGATAGCTGAAAAAGGATTCAAATTTGACAAAACATTATATATCAAATCCACGAGTCCCTCCATCCATCCTTCCATCTGTCCTTCAGTCCCTCCTTCCATCTGTCATCATAAAATGCTTTATCCTCGTCATGGAGGTCTGAAGCCAATCGTGGAATCACCAGGCACCAAGCTAAGAAACTACACCCTGGATGGGATAGCAGTCCACAGGCCAAACATTGAAACACATGCACACACTAAGGGCAGTTTAAAGTGACCAGGTAAACTGAAACATGCTACATGTCTTTAGATTGTGAGAGGAAACCCAGGCAGCGAGAGGAAGCCTATGCTGACACAGGGAGAATGTCCAAACTCTGCCCAGCCTGAGCCGAATTCAAACCCACACCAGAACAACCCAAACAATGTAAAGCTGCAGTGCTACTCCCCACGCCACTGTGCTGCTCTATCTTAAAACATGTAAATAATTATTAATTAAAATAAGTTGTTTCTTTTATGTATTTTGTTTTATGCTTTTGCCCTTCTGTTTTGGGGCAGTCAGAACAAGAATTTGTTTCCATTGGTTTTCTTAAATTGTTCTTAAAGAGGTGTTCCAAGTGTCTTGCGTCCTGAAATGGTATTTTATGGTTTTCAGCTCCTCAAGGCCTATAATCCTTTCTTGTCAACTTTTTTTTTTTCTCCCAGAACCTGGAATATTACAAGTTGGCATCTGAGCAGTACCAGGAAGCTGCTGCTAAGGCTGAGACCCAAATCAAGTAAGTAGCTAATCTGTTCTTCTTGGATGCTAGCTTATTGGCTCAAGTGTCGATGTGGTCAAAGTGCACGCCATTGTTTTGGAGAAAATGGATGCATGTCTGCGAACTGCTAAAATTAATATAAAGCTTAGGTTCTCGCCAGCAATGGCATTTTAAAAATGTTAAACTCTGAATTTTGGTTATGCACATACTGTGTCCCAGGCTAAAATTATTTTTATAGTTCCACACCTATGTATTTTGCTGTTCTGTTTTTTGAGAAAGAGATTCTGTTGTGTGATGACTGTGAGAAGAATTACTTTAATAGGTCTAAAATAGCCACGTAAATTATGTTAATGTTAATCAACATATGTTAATTACGTATGTGGCCAAACCTGCTTTTTTCCACAAGCCTGAAAGAGTTTTTTAGCGGGCTAAATATTACTAAAGCCTTTGTATTTGTGGAATTAAGAACTATAAATACTCTCAAATCAGCTAATTTTTCTTATTGATTATATCCATGTCAGCATCACCACAAATTGCTGAATTCCACCATATTGTGCCCCAATGCACCACAACATTCCTCATTCACATCCTTCCTCAGAACCAATGGAAAAGGACGTCTCTGTCTATAGATTTTGTCTTTCAAATTCATTAGGATCTATTCATTTGACTTGGATTTGGATGCAAACTGATTGCTCAGAGCTGAGGTTGGGTAATTAATGCAGACAGTTTGCTGTGCGTGGTGTTTTTAGGCTCGGCATGCAGAATGCTCACCTTTTAGTGTGTAATTTCCTCTATGCTCGTGGCCCCCCCACCCGCTCAATCTCCCCCAACCCTGCATCTCGACAAATTAAATTTGACTCAATGGTGCATTTATATATGAGGTAATAACCTGCACAGATAGCAATCTCGTTCTCCATTTATTTTTTTTTTCCTGGCCTGTAAAATGTAGTTATCTCTGATGAGCTAGCAAGTGCCTGAAAAATGAAATTCCCTGTGCGCTGTCCTGTAATGTAATAGTTGATGCAATGGCAATTGTTTAATTAATTGCTGTGCAAGAATAGGTTTATTTTAGCTTGTTCTGTCCTCTAGATGTGGGAAGTGAAATTGTTCATTGTTGACATTGCAGTTTTCACTTATAATGCAGACAGAAGTGATAGTTCTTAGATGGGTTGTTAATGAGATTTACAGAAACCATTGTACCTGCTGAGTAATTGATGTAAAGTGATACGAGGAGACTATAGCCGCCAATCTTCCATGTTTCCTATATTAATATACTATTAAGTTTGTTAAAAAAAAACTGCAGCTAAAACAAGGTGACAAAGGCATAAACTAAATTTTGTGTCACAGTTCACAGGAGCTGAATATCATGCCTAGGGCTAGACTGGGTGGCTACCTTCATTCCTACTGTGGTAATGTGTCTTTAACAGTGAGTGTTTAACACCTTTGGCCTTTTGTTTTCCATTCTAATTCATTCGTTTCTCTCTTTTAACCTTAAAAAAATTCTACTGAGAAATACTCAGTAGGTTTGTACAAGGTTTTGTATTTGCCTATGATCTTGATATATTTTGAAAGTATATCTTCAGATTTTAGCCCCACCACACCCATTGCCTTTATTTTAGCAACCAAGAGATCAAGAGAGAGTTAGGAACCACAGAAGGAACCTGGGGCCTAGTACCTGTTGGTCTGTCTCTTTGCCTTCTGGATGTGCAGTTCCAAATCCAAAATACTTTCAGGCTGTACTTCTAGAATTCTAAACATGCTCACTCTGAAATGTATTATATATGTTACTGCATATGCTCATATTTACAGTTTTTTTTTTTTTTTTGCTCCCAAACAATATTACAATCGCCTTTAAAACCATATGCTGAAAGAATCAGAAAGAATATAATATGATTGGTTACATAATCTGGCTGCTCATACTAAAACAGAAGAAACTGGTTTCAATGTACTCAGAAATGGCTGCTTGCAACTTCTCCTGACAACAGTAGTATTATTGTATTCCCAAGAAGGGAAATCTTAGAGAAGAGGATTGCTTCCCTCTGGAGAATGTTTGCTAATTATATGATATCTAGGCCTGATAATAATCGGGTTCATCTAATCAGGCCATTTAAAGATATGTGAAACTGCATATTGTACAAACAGTTTGATTTGTAATAAAAATGTGCACTATTGTATAAAGAGACTTAAACATGATGATTTGTGTTCTCAAGGTTCAGGGTTCATTTTATTGTCATTCGTTACTTATATAGGTGTACAAGAGAGATCAAATGTAGTTTCTGTTGAACCATGGTTCATACAGTAAACTGATAACATGATGACACAAGACACAGACAAACTTAGGTTAGATAAATAGGAAAAGAAATAGATGCAGATAGATACATAGATATAGATAGATAGGGAAGAGGATGATAAATAGATGAAAATATTATTGTAAACAGTCAGTGGTAATGGTGGTGATGATGATGATACTGTGGGAGGCTGGTCATTGGTGGTGGTGATCAGGTGGTGATCATCATATACTGTCCACAATTTAGCAGTCAAACAGCCTGAAGGAAAGTCTGTTCCTGAGTTTGGTGGTGTTGGCCCGCAAGCAGCAATAGTGTCTTCCAGACGGCATCAGTGAAAGCAGACAAAGGGGAGGATGTGGAGGATCCCTAGTGATGGTACAAGATCGCCTGACACTCTGATATTTGTAGGTATATGTAGGTATAGATGGTGGACATGGAAGTTCTATTGATGGTCTGGATGGGGTGGTAGTGGTTGACACAGGATATTGGGGATTTCTTGGGAATTGGGATGATGATGCCCCATGGATTTTAATCACTTGGAGACAACAGCCTGAGCCAAAGATGCGTTAAAGATGTCAGTGAAGACCTCCAAGAGTTTACAAGCGTACTCCTTTAGCATGACCAGGGATATTGTCAGGACCTGCAGCTTTCTGTGTGTTGACTCTCACCAGAGATCTCCTCACATGAGCTAGGGAGACAAATAGTACTTGGTTACCTGGGAGAGGCTTTCTTACAAATGATAGTGTAAAATAGGGTATGCACTTAAATATGATAAATTGGCACCAGCAACCTTTAGAACATTCAAGTCATGCGAGTTTTACGAACAGCAAATCGCATTCTCATGATGGGTCTAGGAAGAGGTACTCTAATTTACATCGACAGAAGATGGCAAATTCTAATTCACTTTGTAGGAAACTGAGCTTAAATTCAGGGTAAGACTCCCAAAGATGGATATACACTAAAGATGGATATATTCCACAGGAGCAATGGTAGATGAGACCCCACTGGTCTTTTATTGATACTTCCTATGAAGCAGAATCTAAAGCTGTGAAGAAATCTATAAATAGAGTAAAATCGCAGCATGCAAATCACCATCATAATCCTCCTGCCACAAACCACTTCTGAAAGAATCCTGTGAGCTAAGTTCACCCATCCCCAGTTATACAGGTCTACATTGTACAGGTATTCTCTTATGCATGTACTATTAAAAATAAATCTTTTGATACTATTTTCCAGTCAGATAGAGTAATGTGATAATTAGGGGTATCAATGATTAATTGTTAATAATCATAGTTATTAATAGCATTGACGGTTTCTGAAATTTTGATTGGTTTACTTGAGAAATAATGAGAATAGCTTCTTTGGTGTCTGGACTTTAGCCTTAAGGACTGATTTTCAGGAACAAATTAGGTTTAGATGCTTAGGGGAGGGTGTGCACTAGCACAAAACATCAGTGCTTGAGTCTGATAGATCAGGTGTGTCATTTCCATTTGCTCAGGGTAGTTGAATTCAGTGTTCATTTAAAATCTAAGCATTTGTCAGTGGACCAAAATGGGAAAGAAAATTTATGATGAAATATAGGCTGATTGAGTGCAGTCTTGCTGTTACATCTGGGAGTCACTAGTCAAGGATAAGTTAATGTTATTGTAAATGCATGTAAAATTAGAAAATATGCTCACAAGTTATTAAAGGAAACTACTGAACCAGTTTGTCACTTGCCACTCTGAAAAGAACCATTAAAATCATTTTGGCATGGAAAAGGGCAAACTGCCTGCTGTGACTTAACTTTATAAATACATATGTAGCACTACCACAGCCTAACAGGCAGTGAATAATGATGCTCTGGGCAAACACAGAGCTCTGAGTGAAGTTAACAAGATTGTTCAAAGCATTGCTTCATGGTGTACATCAGCAAAAGAGATCTAACATAGTATCTTCACTTAGTTGTTACTCTTTTTTTTTTTTTTTTTACCAAACTCCTTGGCAAACAGAGAAAACACAGTAGCAGGGAAGCATGTTTTGACTGTGTCTGATTTAATGTCTGTAGTCTCAGCTCTCTTGCTGCCTTGGAACAGAGCTGCAGTCGCTCTAGTGTGAAGCATCCAATCTCTCTGGGCTTTCAGCTTCTGCTTTAAAATGTTGTGGAGGAAACTGACCCCATGATCAACTCAGGAGTAGCTTACTGGCCTGATTCTGTAAACCATTTTGAGAAACATTGGTCCTGCCTGTCCTGTAGGAGACACTTAAGAATACTAAATACTAAATGTAATATGGGAGCATCAGACATTAAGCTTACTCCAAGTAACTTTAAAAACATACAGAATAAATAGAAAAAACAACCACTGAAAGCACATTTTGCTCTGCTATTTTTTAAACACATAATAGCGTGCATTGAAAAGACTGTTTTTTGTCACAGCTTTGTCTTTTTCACTGATAGTAGGAGTATATTTTCCTGTATCAAGAACAGATTGGAAATAGTGTCCAAATCATATTTATGGAACAGCTAATAATCTCTTAATTAGTGCTTTACTGGGTCATCTAAAAGTATTACAAAAAAAGATTCCTGACATTAAATGCCTTCGGTAATTCTATGAAAACTGGCAAATCAGTTTCATGTGATTCATTTTTTTTATTGTATCATTTCAGTATTTAGAACTTTACATTAATTTAAAGTTGTCAGTAAGAGTTGGGGATGTAATTGTTCTAGGTATTAGTGGAGGGAGGTTATCAGTAGTTACTTACACTGTAGCAGGAATGTCTGGTGCCTTCAGTTTTGTGACATGTACAATAAAGGGAAGACGTGCCAAATTAACTGTCCACCTCTTTGTGTAAAATAACATTGACGACAACAAACGTGGTGTGAGACGCAAGAAGATCATTGCTGGCTGTGTGTGTGTGCTTCCATCATGTTGTAACACACATTCTTGTACGGGGTTCACCTTATGCAATCATTACACGCCAGTGTCACACATGCATACTGTGTAGGTGCACATGTAATGTTTTATTGTATTTTGATGACATTTTTCTTCTACAGTATACGATTTAAGCGCTGAATTGTGTCATACTACGTTTTTGTACAACTGTCGCCAGAAGCTGTCGTTACGCTATGATGTCATATATATACTGTACTTTACAAGATGTCAATGTATACATGTTTTAATTAATTTTTTGCCAATGTTTGTCAGTTTAATTTTTTTAAATATTATTAATAGTATTTCTTTTTTATCATTGACTGTCAAAAGTGCAGAAATGCATTGTATGTTGAGTACAGCACAAGTCAAGGACAATCTTTGTTTAGTTTTCTCTCTCTCTCTCTCTCTCTCTCCCTCTCTGTGTGTGTGTGTGTGTGTGTGTGTTTAATGAATATTATTAATAGTAATAGTACTAGTAGTATTCATTTATGAGCTGCCTATTGCTTCATTCGTTCATTGCAGATTGTTCTTGCCAATAAAGCACATGGAAATAAATTGATTTGGAGACTGTGTATAAAAACACCTGCTTTTATTTATCAAAGCAAAACTTATTGTATTCTGTGTCACCACTCTAGGGACATGCACTTCAAGTACTACAGAGCTCTGGTTGTCCCATTGTGCCTTTCTGTTGTAAATGTTTGCAAATAGTTATTGACTTTTAAATAAAAGGTTTTGAGTACGGATAGAGAGGATGAATGGAGAAATTATAACTGCCATGTCAGACAGCTAGTAATTCCACTTTTATGTCTTGGTATGTCCATTCTGATCCATTTAAGAGAAAAAATGTGTGTAAATAGTTTAACTGTTGTGGGGGGTTGCAGGAAATGTATTGGCTCTCATGGTGTTCGAGAGCATCAGGGGTGGGTCTGACATCATTCTCAGTGGGCCCTGCTATGTCAGACGTGACATGTGGAAGTAAAGTTTGTGTTCCCACAATCTCATTTCCTGGGTAGTTGGAAAACTTAAACATAAGCACCACTGTGTGTCGATTTACACATTTTTGGTTTCAAAATGCATTATATTAAAATGCATAGTGGAGGAATTACTGCAGTGTGATTGGCTGCTGTCCTCTTGTGGGGGCTGAGATGGGGTTTGGAAGTGATTCATGATTTGGGAAATTCTCATTTCAAAATACAGTCGGTTGTGTACAGTATGTTTCATTATCTTTTGTGCTTTTTGTGATAATTAGAAAATGATAACTGAGTAAAGAGTGCTATTAATCTAATTAATACGTTTATTAGTATTATAGCAATGGTGGGGGAGCTATGGCTCTCCCATAGTGCATTGCTGCTATATGTGTAAATAGTTGTGTCTAGCTGTTATGGGGAGTTGTTGGGGAAATGATCTGTGGCGTTCAATGTGTTTGAGACCTTTGGGGTAAGTGTGTTGTTGCACTCTGTCAGTGCTGGTGTTTTGACATGTCATTTAAAAGGAAAAACGTTTCTAGATCACGTAAAGAAAGCTGCTATTCTTAATGCTGGCATATTTTTTTCTGTGATCTTGATGATGTCAAGTTTACTGTAAAGCATGCTGTCTCTGCCTAATAATATAGAAACTGTTTTAAATCCTTTCCAAATCTAGGAGCATGGAATAATCAGGATTGAAAATCCTTTCATGTAATTTTTTTTTCCCCACACTTCTTTTAATCCATTGACCCTTCTAATTCAAGGTAAGCAGTTAATTGAATTTGCACATTTAACCATCTCAGACTGTTGCTACTTCATATTGTGCTATTTTACATTGTAAAGTATTCTACATTATCCTATTTCTTTGCAGTACAGAAACACTATTAAACCTTTAGGTGTTACTAAGTCATGTGGAAAAATATGAGAAAAAACAAAACATTGTGTGTGTCAGTGCCTTCATTATTATATATCTTCGATTGCAAAGAATATTTCATAAATCACACCACATTTTAAAAGAAAGCCTAAAACTGAGTCTGAGTTTCACAGTAGCATTAACTACGGTACGTAGGACAATTTTTCACTTAATTCTACAGCTCAGCACACGCAGAGGTACAGCAATGACACACATTCATACTAAGGATCATTTTGCATACGTTTCCCTGGAGAATTTTTTCCTTGCGTGACAAAAAATGGTTGCTTTCATTTCTCCTGTTCCAGTGGGGTGTTTTGCAAAGCTAACACCTCATTCAGTTTCCCTTAAACAGTGATGAACCATTAATGCTAAGTACACTGACAGCAGTGTGCAGCAGGTCCATCTTTGTGTCTGATTCTGCCATTGTAAGTGCTGGGAACATCTTTGGGCCCAGAGATCATACAGAGAAGCTTGAGTATACAGCAAATGTTGTAACATTCTTTCACCTTCTGAAATGAGAAAAGACTGCTCCCATGCAACTTGTAGTGAGCCACCTTGTTGTAGTCCATATCAGACAAAGCTGGAATTCTGCATGATGTCAGTGGATATTTATTTGGTAGAACAAGAATCTCTATAAAACATTGTGAATAGTCTTCTTGAGGTTCTTTTTCAAGCTGACCTAATCATGACAGCCTGTGCTTGTTCTTTACATTAATATCCAGTGATCCTCAACATAGTTATGAATATTTTTTACTAAAATTACAGCAAGTTAGTAATATTTTGGGTCATCAAAAAAAATTGGAGAAATGTCTGTTTTTGTAAGTAGCTTGTGTAGAAGAAGCTTGTGTTCAGTAGTGGTGTAACACAATGTTAAAATAATATACAAAATAGATTTTTACATTGAATTACAATTGAATATTGTAGAAAGCTGTGCTGCATGTTAAAAAATAAATAAAATATATTTTTCGTTGCTGCGGAATAACTGCCTGTTATCAAATAGTCAGAAACATCCTCAAAGCAGCAGCTGTCCACTACACATCTTGCTTTTTTATATTAGCTGGACTCCAGGGGTTTCTCTTGAAATGGTGCTGTTGTCAGTTTCTTATTCTCTTGAATCTCTGCCTATTCACTGGAAACTCCTTTTAGACATGGGCCTGATTCAGTGATAAAATGCTTAAGAACATCTAAATGTGAAGAAAATACAAGTGAGTGGACCTGTGCCACAACACTAAAAGATCCATCATAGCCTTTGTTAGCAAAATAATTTTGCCTGCTCTCTATCTTCTGATGTAATCAACCCCATATTTTTTTTCACAAGGCTCCAACAAATGGTAAAAATGGCATGTCAGTGTCATTGACTATTTTCTACTACAAACCAAAGTACTGCAGGTGATCTGTTAAAGTGAAACTGCTAACTTACCCTCTGTCTACACATGCATGCACCAGCAAGACAATTCAGTTAACTGTAATATATGCAAAACTATTTAACTACAATATTAAATCTTGTCTGAGTGCACAGAGACCTGTTGTCTGAAGATGATATTTTTTATAGAAGCCATTTACTGTGCTTGTCCTAAAGTTGCTATAGACTCCAACAGGAATCAATAGTATTTAATGCTAATGTCCACAGAATGGATGGAAATGTCTTATCAGCCACCTGCTCTAATGTAACACTAGATGGCTGATTCATTTGGGCTGATTTTTAAAAAAAATTTACTATTAAGTAAGTTAAAGGTATTCTCTTATCTAACTATTTTTTTCCTCCTTTTAATTTTTTGGGAAGGAATTTTACTTCCCTCCCTAGTGTATCTGCCACTCTTTAGAGTTGGCAACCAGTTCCAAAAATATAATCTGTAATGAAATTTTGTACAGTGTGTACATAGTCACACACTTGATGTCACGTTGTTCACTAGATTGTTGGCTTGGATTGAGAACAGGCTAGTACATTGAACTTCACGTAGGGTTGTACGTACTGTTATATACACTCGGTAAGTGGGCGGGTGCCAACCCCTGTATTTTCTGTGTTAGTTTAGACTAGCGTAGTTAGGTAGATATTTATTTTTGTTCACTATGTTAGGAATAGGTAAGACACTGAAAATACAGATCAGGTTAGTGGAAACTTTTGTTTCTTTCTTTGCTTAGGCACCGTCCAAGTTCTCTATCCTGGTTAGCACCTTTGTTTGTATATACTTGTATATTGTATCACGTGTGTTTTGTATCAAACACTGAACAAATTATAAACCACCCATTTCACTATTGTTGTGTGGGCTGCTTGTTGTTTATGCTCCCACTCCACAACCCTAGACAGGAGCCAGTAGTGGGGGCGTAACACAGTGGTACAGGATAAGTTATTAAAGTGCATTTCATACACAAGACCTCTGTATTTTGAGTTGTTACAGTACTTCCTAATGCATTTTGTATATTAAACAATTCTATTACCATTCAAACAGATTGAGCTACAAAAATAAAACATAGTCCTAAATTATGGAATAACCGAAATTGAGGTTTATTGTGTGAATGCATTATTATGCTGTCTGTTCATTAGTAGCATAGTAGATTCATACACAGATTTGTTGTACCTTCAAGATTTCTTGACTGCTGTGTAAAGTTCAGTTAGGTACTTAACCCAAATTGCTCAAAAAAAATAAAATTTATAAATCTATGCTAGAATTTTGCTTTGAATAACAAATGCATAAGTTAAGCTGCAGTGTGGTAGTAATGTTTAGACTGTGTCTTGTGCAGTGGACAACACAAAAGAGTGTTTGCATCTGCTGTCCTTTTGCTCAGAACTCACAGGTGCTGGCTGCTAGAGAGATGATATGTGTCCCAGTCAAGACTGCAGCTGTTCTGGGCCACTGGTCCAGGTGCCATGTTCTCTTTCCTATCATCCACCTTCTTTCATCTCTCAGAGCTGATGTGTCTTCCTCTCTCCTTCCTGTGCTGTTCATGACAGGCCTTCAGAGCAGATCACAATATGGTCTCCCTTCGGTGTCATCAGCACTGCAGTGGAAGTACGTGTCATTGCTGACATATAGATGAGCCCAAAACTTTGAGCTTCTGCTTCCACTTCAGGAACCGAGTTGTGTTTCTGAGTGCCAGATCTTAATGTTGTGCCCTTTTAGAAGCTCTGTGATCCTGTTAAGTGAAGACCCGTTTCTTCTTCCCTCTCTCACGAGTGTCTGACAGGCAGAGGAAAGAAACGTTATGAAACGGGCCTCGGTACTCCCACACCTGTTTGGTGGGGCCATCTATTCCACCACCCCCTATTGGCCCCTGGCCGCTCCTGGAGAACCGCAGCTGATAGCAGAAGCCAATTAGGGAACCCTGCTTTTTGTTTTTTGCTCCCCAAACAAGAGCATTCATTATAAAAGACATGGACTGTCCGGGGTGCATGAGGCCTACATTCATCACAGGCAGAGCAGAAGGTGGGGGCTGCCTTTCCACTGTAACTGAGCTCACCGGTGCCTCTCAGGCAGATGCCAGCTTGGTCTGCCGTAATAACTCTCGCAAGAAACAGGCACTGGTGCACTGAACCATGCCAGAAGTTACCCAGAGTTCTCTTGCAGGCTTAACTTTCTGTAATATAGCTATACACTTTTCAAGCTTGAGAACACAATTTTGTCTCGTTTGTCTTATCTGCACTGTCCAGTTCTGTTCACCTTGATATTTTTACAGTTGCTAAATAAGAAACACATTTAAAATGTGTGCTGTCTTTATCATGGATCATGGATTATAAACATTGTATTAAGGTAAGGGTATTTTTACTGTGGTAGGAACAAGGTGAGTCCCATCATTACTTTATGAAAGAGTCCTGTATTGCATATACAAAGTCTGGATTTGGGCCAGAACTTTAGTTAACAGTTGTTGTCAAAGAAGAGCTTTTATATGTACATATTTCTGCTGCCAACACCATTTACCAGGTGTTAATATTATTTATTCATTATTTAAAGTGTTTTACAACTTGAGGTTTGTATAGTAAGCAGTACAAAATGTCCTCATTCATATACAGTGCCTTGAAAAAGTATTCAGACCCTTAATGAAATCTGACATTTTCTGTTACAAAACAGTGCTTTAATATTTTTGTCATTTGATATTTTAATTCAAAATGATACTGTAGTAATACTTTATTATTATTATTATTATTATTATTATTATACAGTACCCATATAGTATTACTAAAATGCTTTGAAATACCTGCATAACAATCATCACTCTCACGCTGTCTCCTGTTTGTGCAACAACAGTTTAGCAATGCCATTTAGACACAAAGCCACAGCAGATCCCCCTTACTCATGCTTAGTGGGCTATTCAACATTTCTGCATTCATGGTTCAGACTTTATGATGGGTTTTTGGAATGTAGGTGATGTGCAGTATAAGGGCAGGCACAGTCTGCAGACCAGATGCTTTGGATACCCAGTACGAATGATACAAGCAAGACGCATAATATGTCTTGCAATAACACAACATTACAGATGGGGAATTTTCAGTTGAGCTGGAAAACTTTGTCACAGAAATTATTTTCACCTAAAGGAATGATAGTTTTAGATATCTTTTCCCTAAAAAAAAACTTATTTCAAGACAAGGCTGGGTAGATGTTTAGGCTAAATAACATTATACGGGGAGCTCGGATCTTAAACTGATTTTTTTGTGTAACAAAACAAGAGACGCTCTGTGTGGAGGATTTATACTGAGAATAAGTATATATCCAGACTATGTCCATGATGTTCTGAGACTGAAATGAGGAATTTCAGATATCAACTTGTTTTTTATGGGAGTTATACCTTCCAAAACACTGGCAAAAGTATATTGATGCAGGGAGAGACTTTTGAAGAGGATAAATAGCAGTACTGTAGTGTGTATGTATCATGCATTCATTTTTATATTGTCAGTCTCTGGACTTGTCAGACATAGTTTGTTTTCCTTTTAGTATCTTTCTGTTTTTCGTTCCCCTGGCATACCTCTTTGCAGAAACATTGATTTCAGTAAGGACTTATATTAAATGGATAATTTTGGTTATCAGTGCCTAATCTTTGAGTTCTGCATTATTATATTTATGTACAGATGCACACTAGCAATCAATGCTTAAATGGCTTTTCTTCCACAAAGTTAATTTGTGAAGCAGATCAGCTAATATTTTTAATAAGACCTCACCTTTAATTTAGTTCAAACAGACTCAGTGCTTTAGCTCAGGCAAGCCAATTTTCTGCTTCACACTCTGTTATTAAACTGCCTTTCCTTCCTGATGCCTTATCCTCCCTGATGAACAGCATTTATGCTAAATGAAAGAAGAGTTTCTAATCTGGCAGAGAAAAGAATGTGGCCGCTGTATTCGTTTTCTCTGAGGTTAATTAAACGGAATAGCCTTCTCCAGGTTGATCAAAAAAATGTTGATGTAAGTAGGTTTTTTCCCTCTTTCTTTTCCATGCCATTGGCTTAGCTATGATTTATCACTAAGAACTAAATGTAGCTGATACAACTCGATATTTAAAAGATCTAGGTTCTTTAATTGCTTTAATTGAAACAGTGGGGCTGAAGTTCAATAAAAGTACACTTTTTGTGCTTAATTAATTCTGGGTTAGTTTAATTCAAATGATGAGAGACTTAATATTAAGAGGATGGGGTGGTTGAATTTGTCTCAGTGGGGAAGGTGAGCTTTTCGTCTGTTTTGGCTGCTATCTTAGTGGTTGTGGTCTTGTTATGTGACAGTTGTTTACCTTTACATACATACAGTACTGTGCAAAAGTCTTAGACATGCAACTTCAATGTCTGTTGAGAAGTACAGGTGGAGTCTTATCTACCACCTGGGAGATTTCTGATTGGTCCCAAATTCATTCTGCAGCCTGAGAATGACCTCAAACACCCAGTCTCAGTCGTACAGAACTATCTTGAGCAAAAAGAAGCAATCCTGCAACAGATGGTATGGTCCCCACAGAGTCCTGATCTCAACATGATCAAGTCAGTCTGGGAGAACATGCAGAGACAGTCAAAGTCTGCAGAAGAACTGTGGCCAGTTCCTCAAAATGTTTGGAAGAACCTACCAACCTCTACCTTAAACTGCATGCAAGTTTGCATAAGAGAATTGATGCTGTTTTAAAGGCAAAGGGTGGTCCCACCAAATATTGATTTGATTGAGGTTTTTTTGTCTACTGCACTTTTTAGAAGGTTTATTGATTAATAAGTATTCATGGCATTATTTTTGGAACCATCCTCGCTTTATAGCATTTTTCACACAGGTGCCTAAGACTTTTGCACAGTACTGTAACCCCAAATATTCTGCTGAAATATCCATTCATTTAAATAGGTAAAATTGTATACTGAATTGTATAGAAACAACAAACGAAGGGTAAGGGTCCGTGTTAGGATTATCAGATAAGTTGACGTGTTTTGGCATATTTTATCACTGACCCCCCAGAACATGGGTTTTAATCCAGCAAGTGTATTGTAAGACATTGAGGACAGCTGAACAGTTGACTTTGTTATATTTGACTTTGTACTGGAATGCATTTACGGAAAGTTGTAGGAAAGTTACAACAGCAGAGTGTTAATGGTTTAGGTTAATCCTTTGTTGACTGGCCATTCCATTCATCCAGCTATCCATTATCAATAACCATTTGCTTATTGCAGAATTGCAGTGGTACAGAACCTATACAGGAACCAAAAGTGTAAGGCTGGGTACACCCTAGATGGGATGCTAGGCTACTGCCAGCCAGTCGGTGTGGTCATGAAAATTATAAATATGGTTTATTTTATTTTTATTTTGGCACTCTTCCCCAAAAGGAAGGGCTCAAGATCTGTCGAAAATGCAGAAAAGTGCAAGATGACATGCAACAAACAGAGTTAGCAATGCCATCAACTGGCATTATTAGCAGAATCACAAGTGGATGCTCAATGAGTTAATGACAGAAAATAAAATTCAATGTGGGGAAAATTGGCAGAAGAGGTAAACAAGCTAAATTAAGGATTATGGATGAAAACATCTTTGGGCATAGAAGGATAACTAGCTTCCCAGCTCTCATGGGAATGCTAACTTGGTGCAGGGAGGTAAAAGTATATATGTTGTGTGACCAGGAGTGGTTGGTAGGTCATTTAGCTGCCTTTGTTAGGTCCAGTGGGGATCTTCAGAAGGTCAGGGAATGTGAGTTGTGAAGCAGTTCACAAAGCTGGTCATGAAGGCTTGCAGATTTCCAAGGGTAACTTTCACAGATGGTGAATGGCAAGACTCTTACCTCACTTGAAGGTTGATGACAAGGATCAGTTAAATAACCAGCTAGCACAGGTGGCAGCACTTACAGGTTTTTTCAGCCTAAAGGTGTCCCTGACATTTACCTGCTTATTAAAGCACAGTTCTGCAGAGTAGTAGAGTGTAATCAATTGAATTTAATAGTCTCTCCCAAACCTTACTGGCAACAAATGAAGGGGCCTGAAAAATGGTGTTCATATATGGTTGTAGTTTCTAGATACACTCGTATTTTTAAACCAGCATTTTGAATTTATGTCGAGGACTAACACTCAGGAAGTTTACAGTTCGCAGGCATGTGTTCTGGTTGAAAATACATTCTAAATTCCAGAAAGCTTAAATTTAATCCCTGAAAATGAATAATTGTCTACAATTAACTCTTTTATGCCTTGTCTCCTTTAACAAAGAGGACCCCCCCCCTCGGAGATCTTTGAATATCAGAGCAACTTGGTTGTTCATTTTCAAAACAATGAATACAATTTGAAAGTAAACCATTTAAGCACAGACAGCCAAGTTTAACTTGTGTGGTATTTGGTATAGTCAGTTGTGTATGAAAAGCAGAACTAAAGTGGTCAATAACTTGCATTCCAGAACTTCCTTTATTAGATGACTACAGTATATTGTCAGCAACTGTTAACACGCTGAAACTTAGACCAGCATAAAATCCATAGCAACATCAACTTAGAATAATACATGGTGTGAGCAGAGAGCTTATTAATAGTGTTTAATAATATCTTCTTGATGTGCAGTTTAGTTTTTTTAGTTTTACTCTTAAATACAGTAACAATTTAATGAAGTATGTACTAATGTAAAAAAATATGACTAGTATTAAAATGCAGTGACATTGTTCTCAGAGAAGCCTTGGTAATTGATGCAAGGCTAAAAGCTTTTTGTAAGAATATAATTCTTTTGAGATGAGGTTTTCACTACAAGTTTAGTAACTGAGGGTCTAAACCAGATTTTAACTGAGATGAGATCTGATGCTTGATGTCATATTTTTGTTAAAATGGGGATGTTCAATATAGAGTACTACTATATATATCTTTTACATAATATTGATTGACAGTACAGTTTTACAAGGTGAATTTCACAACCATGCAAAGCAGTGAAGGGATTGATTGGTCTATATGTATGTTTATCCATACTGTGGCTGACATCTCAGCTGAGAACGTTGCCAAGGTTACTCTGATCCTGTGCTTTTGGTTATTTATCATCATACATCACAGTCTTCCTGCTGTATTAATGAGTATTTTCTCTGCCAGTAATTCAGCTTTACCTGTCTCCTTGCATTCATTCATGCCAATAATTCAGCCTGGGGTTTGAGGAGGAGTTTGCCTGTGGAAGATGTGTGTAATTACTGCGAGGCTCAGAGGTGAGGGCTTTCGTTTCAGAACCAGGGGCAAGGCGTTATGAGTGAGGGTCAGGTTGCCAATGCTCTCGGGAGATAACGGGTCAAGGCATCACCATCTATAAATGCTGCCCTCATTATACTGCATGGCTATATACATAGGAGAGCTATGGCACACAAATAAATCTGGCTCTTAAAAAGGGGGGCTTGTGATGAGAACTGTCAGCAGGGAACTGGCTGGCACTTACTCCTCCAGCAGTGACATCTAATCCACCTAATATGATTTGCATTGAAACCGAATAGGGATGAAAAGGGGGATGGGTAATGGGAGGTCAAATTGTCATCATCCAGAAATCCAGTTTACGGCAAAAAGAGATGAGTATTGTTTTGTTTTCAGGAAAAGGAATAGTTAAAATTATAATGAATGTGGCCAATTTGATTAGAAACAGCTGCATTGACCAATTTTCATGACAAACGTAGGGATTGGGACCAAGTTTGCCAGTAATGGAGTGAGGAGAAAAAAGCCTGTGAGTCTCTGCCTCATTAGCCTAAGTGCTGCATTATGAGTGAATGATTTAAAAAAAAAAAAAAAAAGGCAGGTAAATTATTCTAGGAAAAAGTGTCACAGATTCCTCTCAAACATGATAGGTAAAGAAGTATGACTAGTGTGACTATACTGCTACTTCAAAGAAAGCTCTGCAAATGCAAATGTGGGGTGGCTGTATTTACATGAAAATGACAGACACTCAGAGGTGAAAAAACAAGAACATAATTTGAAGACTGATCTGTTTTCGATGTAATACTGTTTTCACTTCAATCAATGACAAGCAGATTGAGAAAAAGATGGCCCCAGAGTGGCTTGTACATTGCTGGCACTCACCTTGAACAGTTGTGGAGTTTGTACAGAGCCATCATTTAAGACTTCAGTTATGTCTGTTGGTAATACCATATGTGTTGAGATTTACCTGAACTTGGACTCCTAAGTGACACTTAGAATGTGTAAGTTTTTTGTGAGCATGAACTTCTAAATCTAGGGTGCATATTTTAATAGATGGTGTCTTCGAAACATGTAAATATGTTATGTGAATTTCACCTTAATACAGAACGGGACACACTAGGAAAGGGGTGGTGAAGACTTTCTGTGTCCTCTATGTCTAGTAAGAACTTTAAAATGCCTTAATGTAACTTTGCTGTGCTGCGGCAACTTTTGTTGGCTCTCTGAAGAATGTTCCAGAACTCCTAGGTAATTAACACTCAGTTGACAAGTGGGATCCTCAGTGACCACTGCACAGATGCTCAGGTTGTATGGCTTCTTGGTATGGGGAATGTTTGCTGTTGAACACACTATGGAACGCATGGCCTTTGGGGCAAGAGAAGTGTGGATTTCCATTTAATGGCCTCGCCCTGTTTGTGTCCTTTAGGTCTCGGAGCACAACACCTGTCTGCGCTGACCTGCAGGCCCAGATCTTGAACTGCTACAGGGAGAACCAGGACCAGACACTCCGCTGTTCCAGCCTGGCCAAGGAGTACATCCAGTGTATCAATGCTGCCAAAAAGGTGAGCATTTTCCCTGCCATAATTAATCCTATTGCTGTCAGTGTCACCATTATGTTTTCATATTTAGTTTGTTTTGAACATATATGCAAGGTGCAGCTCCACTATCAAAGACTGACACAAAATGTAGTATTGTTTATGGCATGATACCTTTATTTGAATATTTTTGTTTTTGAAAAACTCTACAACAGGAGAGAAAGTTCAGGAAATAGATGCAGGAGTTCAGAAGCGCAGAAACCAGTTCAGTTTTGCTGAACGAGTATCTTGGCAGGAAATAGTCACATGGTGTGTGTGCATGTGTGAGAGGCTGGCTGTCTGGCTGTCTGGTAATGGAAGGCAGTGGAGTGTGATGTGTACTCGTCCATAAACAGCATTCACACAACTGCAGTTCAAAGAATTTGTTCATTTGTTCTAAAAAATCTCATACCTGTCGAGTGTACGATAGCTGCCAGGAGAGGTTTTATTGTGTGACAATGTTAATCCACAGGAGAAAGATTTCTAACATTTCCACAGCAAAATATGGAACTGCTGAAAACTGAACCTCACAACTTGGTAGACTGGAGGACTAAATCCCACAAGTCAAAATGCAATGTTTTACTTAAATCAAATGTATACAGAACCTGTACATCTCTTCATAAAGGTTATGTATTCTGTACATTTTAGTTATATTTTTTAGTCAGCAGTCATTTATCATTTAGCTTTTCTTTCTAAGGGAGGTACATGCAAAGTCCAGACTGACTGAGCATTCAAACCCACATTCATATGTTATCATTTCAGCAGTAAATTCTCCTTTAGATGCAGTTTTCTAATGTAATTATTTGTTATGTCCTGTTTTCATGCACAAAAGATGAGTCGTGCTCTAGTATGATTTGTAAACATTGCAGTATTTAGATTTTTACAGCAGAGTGTAAAAATGAACAGACTTCATGATCTCTTTTGCAATTTACTTAAGCGTATCATATCATGCTGGAGTGTAGACCAGGATCAGCAAATCCAACATTATCACTCAGCTCTGTGTAGAGGACAATTTATTCTTCAGCACTGTTGCTTGTGGCTAATAACATTCCTCTTCAGACAATTTATATAATGACCTGTTTGTGCAGGAAGGAGGAATTCCTGAGGTACAAGATGCCTAGAATATACTGCTGTGATGAATGCCTATAACTCAGTATCATGCAAGCTACCATGTCACAAGCAAGATCAAGGACTTAATTCTGGATTAGTACAGTCACCATGAACACAACCAACGAACATGCTGGTGAAGTCATCAGAAGTATAGAGTCCCATACAGCAGGTCTGGTATCAGGCAGCCACCCATCAGAGACTTTACAGGTGACTTGACATTGACTGCATCATCCATCCCAGGATGAAAATGGAATTTTCAGGGGTTGGAGAGACATCTGGTATGGCCTAGGATGAGTTTCAAGCATCTGAGTCCAGATATCTGGTGCTGAGGAAGGGAAAGCCTCCTGATAAGTTCCACTTTAGTACAGGGCGCATGTCGATTCCATCCATCTTAGAGAATCCAGTAAATAGATTAGGCAAGGGATTTGATCACAGTTTGACGGATATGCCGATGATTGAGGAGACTTACAAAGAGTTGAAGTGCTGGCTATCTGTAGAGGATAAGTCAGGACATCCAGGTAAATTTAGCGTGTTTGTGTATTAGTTTGGTCTTCTGCCAAAAGCTCTCTAGCCCCTTCTCATTTATGAAGTTCCAATATCCACAGGTGTGGCATTTGACAAAAACAATAACCTGTTATCTTCACAGGTTTGATTGGTGTACAGTAAAAGTTGAGCACCATTACCTTGAGTCAGCAAAGTAACCCTTTAGTAGCCTAGAGAAGGAGTTTAGGGTAACACAGGCAAGAGAAGTGCTGTAATATAGGGACTAAATGATCATAGGGTTGCTGGATCAGGCATCTGGGTAAGGACAGGAAAGAAGTGGAACGTGCTGGTGGCAGCGATGCAGAGAGAGTCCCAGCTTCAGCATATTGTAGTTTTGGGCACGGTGGCAGCTGGGAGGGCTGGTCTAGGCAGTGTTCCATTACAACGATATGACAAGGTTCAGAGGAAGGAGAAGCAGAAACCAATTCAAAAGGAGGTGCTCACAGCAATGGAAGAAGAACGGATGGCTAAGATGATTAGTATGCAGCAGCATAGTCCATGGACAAGGTAGAAACAAGCCCTCAAGAGTAAGGTCTTGTGGGCAGACCTCTAGAGAGCAGACGCCAGTGTATTAAGTTGTTGATCCAAGCAGTTTATGAAGTCTTGCCCAGTCCATCCAACCTCATCCAACCTTTTTGCCTGCAGAAAAAAAGTTCAGTCTCCAAGTCCGTTATGTTTCAAGAGGGCAGCAGTGGAGCATGTTTTTTTTCAGCAGGAGAGGGAATGTATTGCTTGCACCATAACCAGGTGCTCAAGGCTATCTTAGAGTTAGGGATAGCACATAGTAGCCCACTACATTTGTCAAGGAACGGGAAATGGCAGTATCAACAGATTACATAACTGAAGATGTGTCTGGGTGCATCAAAATATGTGTGATATTTAAAAAATGGCTCTACATTTTATAAACAGTTTTCTACATGGTTTATAGTCCATTCAAGCAGAAGAGCAGATTTCCCAAGTTAATGTGTAGTGTTAGGTATGGTCAAAAAATACATTTTAAAGGATTGCACCCAAGCAGCTGACCGAAAAATTAAACTGTGGTCTGGTGCTAGACAGGGGTCTTAAAGACAAATAAGTATTGGTAAATGCAATGCACATAATTTTCCTTTCTTTCCAGATTTTTACTTTGATAAATTAAAATTGCTCTTAGTTTTGAAGTGTGCCGTCAAAATATGCTTCTTTTCATGGACTGTATAATTGTAAGAAGGATTCACATAATTAAGGTTTGGCTCTGAAGCACTCGCATAATGATGTCAGGGTTAAAGAGAAAGGAAAATTTTTAGCAAAGCCCTCATGCTGCAATTGATGTGTTTTAAAGATGAGAAGATGGTTGTTGTGAAATTTTCATGTGTGCAAAAAAGACCATCTTAATGATTTTTTAAAAACTTTATAAAACCAGCTTTAATAATACAAGCATTATCGTGCTTATAAATTCCAGTAAAACATGTCTTTTTAATCCTTTTTAATCCTCTATTCATTTCTGAACGAGGCATTGTTCAGCCTACCTGTCTATACTGTCTACGCAGCCCAGCAGCCTCATGCACAAGACATGCAGAGCAGATTGAATCGATGTGTGACTGTCAAGCTTGGCCTGCCAGCTGCTCTGTATGTGCCCACAGTCTGTAATCCACAACAGGTTGGAGACTCACCACCTCCACTTGTAGTCATGTTTATCAGCCATTCTGAGGTCTCAGACTGATGAGTTTTTTCTAAGGTTTTGTGTAGTTTGTTGTGTAAACAGTCCCCTCCCCTTTGGTAGCCATAACTGAGTCTCTGGAGCCATTTCTGTTTCAAAAAGTGAACTGCATCTCACACAGCGTGATCCTCCGCATTCTGCTCTCTGTCCACTGATAAGGTCACTTGATGCTGACTTTCATCCATTGCAAAATCAATTGTATTTCTAAAAATCTACAAAAAAGCTGCCCTTTATTGGAAAAGGTGATCTCGATGTTGAGATATTTCCTATGCAGGGAATTTGTGATGGGCACGTGTGACAAAACAGCACAAGCAACAGAGCTTTTTGTCCCTTTGGAGATGCTCCATTGTGCTGGTCAGTGTGCAGCTGACATTTTGTGGAACTCCATAACCCCCCCTCCCCACCATTGCAAGTGCCAGCAACTTTGTTCATCCTCTTCCTCTTCTTTAATGACTTTTAGGCAAGGTGTTCATATTGTGAAACACTCTCCACATCCAGAATGTTCCTTGACCCCACTCTCACCACCTCTTGCCCTCTGTAAACCTCTTATTGTCATGCGCACTGACTGCTGGCTTTCCTCAGGCAAAGGGAAGCTCTGCTAGATAAACCAGAGATCATGGCCAGGCTTTTCAAAACATCTATTCAGATAATCTGGTTCTACTCTCTGGTGCCCTTTAGAAGGAAGCTGCTTAAGAGAAGGTGCCTTTTTGCTTTAATAGCATCTTGTCTTAAACAAAGTGCTACTGTTGCTGCTCTGATATTGCACAATGTGGGTGTGGTGAGGACAGCTGCAGTGCTGAGAGACCACTGCCAAAGCCCAGCACTCTGAGGCCAAACTGGGCCAGCATTGAGGCAGGGAGAGCACTTTCACAGGGGGCTGACATCACACTTCTAGAAGTACATCTTCCAGCATGTTCTTTTTTACCAGTCATTGCAGCCCAGCCAGTTGCAACACTTGTGGATGCAGTGTGTTTACATGAATCTGTACTTGTGTCTACAATGAGTACAAATGGAGCATAATTCTTTTTTTCTTCTCGGAACTACGCCATATTAAAATGTGTAGCAGAGTTCTTAGACTGCTAAACTCTATTAACATGTATAGTAATGCAGAATATTTGAAATATTTACATCACAGGGTTATAGGACAAGCCCACATTAATGAAACATTTAAGAGACTTTTTTTCACTTTCTATTTCTTGCAATAAACTTATTTCTAAGGGCAGACCATTACCACAGTAACCTTTGTCCCTTACTGGGAACTTTCATTTTTTTCTTTTTTTAGTAACTGCCATTTTGCCCCTTTGCTGGTAATTGGGAGAGACTGTTGGACTGTGTTCTACTGGTGGTTTAATGAATATTTTTGTGTTCCTGCCATTAGCACCTCAGACATCTCCCAGCCTGCCTCAGGTTTTTGATAAGGCCCATTATATCATGTCATTCAGATGGACACATCATGGCCTCATCTAACAGTGGTTGGTGAACAGGGGCAGAAGAACAGGAGGAGTGCAGTTCCCATTTGCTGTTGCACAGCTTGACCTCCCTGTTGATTTTGGCTGCTCAGATGTCAGATACATGGCGCACTGTCTTTTCCAACTGCTGAGGAGTTTTCCAAACACATAGCAGTCATAGATGTTTCCTCACCATACTTACTTTAAATGTAAATACATTTAAAAAAATGGATATGATTGTTTTCAGGCAAAAGTCATATTATATAAAATTTCTGCAGATGAAATTACCTGGATTATAGCGCCATGGTTCTTGATTGTGTCTCAAAGTGCAAGACCAACTTATCTTAGGATCTCCAGGGCTGGCAATTCAGTTCAGTCAGTAAAATCTTGTGGAAGTGCCAGTAGCACGTTTGGTTTAGGTGGATGGGGTCAAAGCATTACTTCTTCAATGTACAGTACGATCCTGTCACATACATTTTTTCTAGATCTTAGTAACTTGTTTTTGAATGCAGTCTAGTATAAGACTTATTTTAACAGTAATACATTTAGCTGTGAATTTTGCTGTAATAATGCTGGGATAGAGAGTCTGGGACAATGCAGTTAGTTCAGCAAAAGGGTGGCCTGTATTACGCATCTCTTAGTCACAGGATCCTGACGTAACTTTGTAAGTACTGTAAAAATGTAATTATTAATGCCTCCCAAGCAACATGTCTGGACCGTCATGGGACAAAAACTTATAACTCTTGGATTATAACTCTTTAGAGTTAGATTTAGGCTCTTCTGGTCATACTGGTTTAATCCCACACAGTGTGTTTTTTATTTCATATGAATTCTATGACTTTTAAAACTTCCCATCACATTTTAAAGACCTTTTGTGGCCTTATAGATCAATATCCCTGCTTTTCTGTCTGATACCACAGCTGTCCTTCAGGCTGTATGACACAAAGGCCTTTTCTTCACTTCTTTTTATGTCTTTCTTCCTGATGGCAGATACTCAAACCCCCCTATCTAACCCCACCCGCATAGTATTGAACCGCAGATCAAGCCTCACATAAAACCACAATTAGGGTCTCAGCAGCAGCCCAGCCTGAATGACCTCTCACTTGCAGACACAAAGGCTCTGGGGGGCTCTAAATGACCCACAGTTTACAATGACCCCTCTACAGAGCCACTTTTAAACAGCATGCCACTTTAAGGAGCTGGTGTCCTCTCTTAAGTTCAAGATAATAACAGAGCCTGCAAGGATGGACAATGGACCCCAAAAGCAACTTGAAATGAGTGACGACTTAACACCTAATTTCAGCCCTGAGCTGTAAGTGGGTTCCAGCCAGGTGTGGATGCTCTAAATAGGGAGTCTAGCTGGGAGAGAAGTTTCAGGCGAGGCTGTGGTGGACTCTGCTGAAACCTATAAACCTGCGCAAGCTACTGAGTCTACAGGACTTATGTGATTTCTTGGCAAGCAGCACTTCCTATTGAACTGTTATTTCTTCTATTCAAAGTCCAACTCTGCTTTTCCTCCTACCTTTCAGCTTTTTTTTTTTTTTTTTTAACATGTAACCAAGTCTGAATGAGAAGCATGGTTAATGTTGCATAATGTGAAGTAGTCCTCAAATACCCTTACTGTACTGGATTCTTCTGAAAGTTTTACATGTTGGAGTATGTTGCAGTTATCTTAAAGAACAGGTCAATATTTATGTTTTGATTTATTGAGAATTTCAAATTCACCACTATAGTTTTGGGAATTTAATGACATTCAAGATGTTATCCATTCAAATATTAATGTAAAACTTGTGCTTTCTGTAAACAGTAAAATGAAAAATATGTGGCATTTGGGCTGTGAGCTGTCCTTGGTGCTGAAATATTTGTTTGGCACACATAGGGATCAAAACAAGGTTCAGCACAAACACATCCCATTTTCATAAGTGAGGTTGTGAAAGCAGTACAACATAATTAGTTTTTTTTTTTTTTTTTTTGTTTGCACATGAATTGAGTATGGACTAGATGTATCTATACTGAAATGTAACAATTCAGGTGACTAATATAACAGTTAATGTATTAGACACAGTTGTATTTTTGTCATTTGCTTCTTTTATATAATAAGAGGTACTTATGCACAGCCAGGTTTAGATTGTATTTTGCAGTGAAGGGATCTTTCTGTGGTAAAAACAGCAGACACTGGGTGCACATAATAAATGGTTCTCTAATTGGCAGCGGCTTGACGCCGTAAAATGTTCATTGCATTGGAACAATAAGACTACTTTGCAAACGCAACATGTCTGCGAACAGTGTATAAAGTAGATAAAGAAAATGCTCTGTGATCATCTGTGGTAGCATATAATCTTGTGTAATACGGTGACTGAACAACATTAAACCAACGATGGTCATCATTAATGTATTATCTATTGCCATTTAGGGCCCAGTAATTACTCCCATTCTATTTGAGGTATAATTATGGTGTGCTGTGGTAGAAAGAGCACGTACATGTCAATTTTCACCATGTCAGACACACTCCTGCTAACCTCGCTTCACCTGACTGACTGGTGGGGTCAGCACAATAGAAAGTGAGAGAGCTTTTTTCTTTTGGGGGTTTCTTCACAATTGGCACTGAAATAGAGAATTGTCTGCATTCAGTTGGTTCAGATGTATGTTCTTTGTCTGGTTTTTGTGACCTGAATTTTACTGCAGCCTTCTATTTTGAAACCAATGAAATTTGACCTGTTTGACATAAAATCAACTCCTTTGTGGAAGTTACAGAACAAGAGTTTGTGGGTCATGCCCACACAGAGTTGTCTTTTCAATAAAAATGCAAGATGGCACTTCAAATCCCTGCACAGATTTTTGCAGTGTGTTTATTCATATTTGTATACCTGTCCCTGCTGCATGCAAACTTTTCTTTCATTTTTCTGAGGACTCCAAGGATCTGTAAATAGAGGATAAAAACTTGGAGGAAAAACGGTTCCAGTGCATTGAGTGGCAGCTGGAACAGTCAGGCCTGAGCTGGCCAGCCTGGTGTAATTGTGCATGTGTTGCACAATGGGCCACATCGGGGCTTTGCGTCAGTGAAAATGATGAACTCCGTGTTCCAGGGGATAATGCTCAAGTACGTAAAAGATTTCCTGTCTGCCGCCTCTGAAGCTGATAGTATTTAATGGAGTATAGCTAGGGCCTCTGTTTGCAATCCATACTTCACGTCTCGGTTAAGTAGCTGTCCATTTAATGCTATAAAGATTTTTTTTTAACTCCTCGCCTTTCTGTTCTCCTCCATTTATATCCATCCTATGTCAGCATAATAAACACTATCTTTTGTCTCTAATCTGACATCGATCCACTGCGTGGGATAATTGTGTCTAACGGTGAGTCTTCATACTTGCGAGAGCAGAAATGGGATCTGTTTGCAAGCAGTAGACAGTGCCATTCACACCCTGTGTGCATTCTGCAACAAGTGAACTGTGTTTTAAACAAAGAGAACAATGTGCTAACTGAGCAGTAGAAGTATATTTCCTGTTTATGTAGTACTAAAGAATATTCCCTCCTGCTATGCTGAATATCACCCTTTCTGCCAGGAGCAGTAGCTGTGTGTCTGCACATGATGCTTTCCAGACAGCAAAGGCAGCTTTACTTTGTCTGTTGTCTCATGTCCATATCACCTGTTGAGGACTCCACACACATCACAGGCCACAGAGATTACACTATACAAGGCCAGGGTTTTGTTAGCACCTTCACCTCTCAGGAAGGATTAAATTGCACCAGACTGCAGCGAACGGAATAGAAATGATGTCCCAGCATGCCAGTGGCTCTCTGCATCCTTTATCCTGGAGACCGCAAGCATGCTCGAAAGATAACCGTCACACACTCCGCTCCTGCTGCTAGGCTGATTAGTGCGGTCGTCAAGGTCACATATGATCCTTGCAGCCCAACTCTTTCCCCCACTGATGTTTGTTAATTACTGCTGGTTTGTGGCCCGACTCGTGTCTTACCTGCTGCTTCCACGCTGTTTCACAAGTGGCGAGAGCTGAAGCAGTTTGCATCCACAACACCCTCATGCGACAATGAGTGGCACTGTCGAGGTTGATTTACCCCTCATTGGCTCTTTGGCAGAGCCCTGCCAGAGTGGATCATCTCATCCCATTGGTCTGTGCAGCTCCACAGCTGACGTGTAGCCGCTTCGCTATCTCCGGAAGGTTTGTAGTCCTCCACGTCTTTCCTGGCCTCCGGCCGAGCTCTTCTCCTCTAAGTCACCCTGCCTCTAATTCTCTCATCTTTCATTCTCTCACCTTGAAGAACGCTGCTGTTTGCCAGCTCCCAGTACAGTTAGCAAGGCAGCCCTGTGCATGTTAATCGCTCCGGCATTCTCAACATGTGCAGGTTTTTTGATCCCAATTTGTAGCAAACTTGTTCTCCTTTTCTTAGCACACAAGACAATGCTGAAAATTACTAAACTGCAGTCTTGAATGTTACCAGCAACATTTAGTCTTTCTGTGTGTGTGTGTGTGTGTGTGTGTGTGCGTGTGTGTGTGTGTGCGTGTGTGTGTGTGCGTGCGCGTGTGCGTGCGCGTGTGTGCGTGCGCGTGTGTGCACGCGTTATCTCTGTATGGACTTGGCTTGTTAGTGTATTGGTTATAGTGGCTGCTCTGTGTGTCTGTTGCAAAAGCAGTCAGCTAATGAATAGGGAGCCCTTGGCTTCACTGCCTGTCAGCTTGCCTCTCTGTCGAAGGCAGAGGTAATTGGAAGTTTGCTGCTGGCCTTGATTAAATATTTATTTCATTTGGGGGAGACAAACAGCATACCCTCTAACAGGGCCTCCATTACCTCTGTTACTTCTTTTTCTCTCCTGTCAGGCTCTCTTTCCTAGAGAAGCCAGTTTCAACTACATTTTCGGGTCAGAACTGTTGCTGTCTGTCATTGGAGCATTAGCCCGTACCATCTGCCTGGCATAGTGTTTTGCAGTGTTTTGAAATGTTAGCCCTAATATTGTACTGCTGCAGCACAGTTTCAGGGCTTGTGCACTTTATCCAGAAGTGTGCAACTTGAAGTAATCTGACACAGAGGAGGGAGCTGCTTCACCTCCAACCTTCATATTGCCACCTTACAGATGTCAAGAGATACGTTTTTTTAACATTTTCTTTTTTGTTAGATGATTTTTTTGTCTCCCTATAGAAAGATGAGTTTGTGTGTGTCTGTGTATGGTCTCAGGGAGACCTAGTGGTAGTATAATTACCTTTCTCAGCAAGCTGCAGTGCATCATTTACATTTATTGTCATTCCTCAAATTTTACTACTGCAGCTCTTTAATCAGGAGGACGGCATGACGCCTAATGTCCCACTAAGGAAACACTCAGGCATCATCCCCAGCACATCTGAGGTGGTAAGCTGGGGAAAAAAGTGCTTTGGAATTATCATGGACTCCTGTATCTCCTCTCTGTAATTGTGATATGGCCTAAACAAACCTGAGCAATTTTTGTTTTTTTCCTGAACGCTCAGTTAAACAAAGGGTGAGATCCACGACGTTGATATTTGAGTCCTGCTGGCATGAAGCGAACATATTGACAGTCAGTGACTCTAACATGTCAGCATAAGCCACAAATGCTTTCCACTCAACCCGAGATCATGATGCAGAAATGGCTTGAGCTTCTCATGCTGTTGCTTATTTAGTCCTAGCAGAGAAGCTAGCAGGGTTGTTACACACCAAACAAGGCAAGAGAAAAAAGTTACTTTTGTTAAAGCTGTCTGTAGAAAGTATTCTTGTACACATTTCAGACTGTTAACGTGGGTCCAATTAAAATGCAAAAATAGAAGCCTGTATGGTTCCCCAGCCGTTCAAGCTTTTCCCACACGGATGAAAATTAAACAGGTTGAAACATCAGAAGATTCGTACCATGGCCCTCTGCTGGCCCTACGCTAATGCACTAATTCACAAATATTGCAGCAACACTTGGGTCTGTTACTGTTTGCAGGCCCAATACCATTTTTGAGCAATACACCCATCAACAGCATGACACAAGTGCAGGACTGATCACAGTGAAGGGGGGGAAATTAAAAGAAGGGAGAGAATGGTTTAGAAGTGGAGGACTAAGACTCTAAAACACCAACAAGCCTCAGCCTCCAAAATGCCCCCCCCCCCTCGTGATGGTGTTACCTGACAGACTCCTCCCCACTGTCCTGGAGAGGGATTCCCGTGGTCAGATGCCCTGGGGGTCAGCCAGCGGTATTTTTCATCCTAAATGAGTCGGTGTAAAGAGCAGAGGCAGTGCCATCGCTCAGCCCCCCCAAACTGCATGTCTGTAGGAGCTCCAGACAATAACTGATTTCCCCTTAATCCAAGGTCACTAATGGTGCTAAGCTCTTATGCTGGTCACACACAACACTTTTCCAAAGTGTCAGCGATATTTTTTCATAGGTGTCACAATTAACATGAGCACTATATGTACATAGCTAATGTTTCATCATTTTTATAGTTACAGTACATGTACCCAAGTCAGGTTGGAAACCCCTCTCAAGGGTATCGTGAGCCCCATTTGGGACTTGACTGCATAATAAGTTACTTAACTGTTCTGCTGCCCTGTTACCTGTTGTCAAATGGCTCTACTGTCTTGATATTACCTTGATTATGGCCCATGTTCTGTAAGATGGTGCTGCATCTACCAGTATCACTGCTTACCTGTGGCCCTGAGGCAAACTAGCGACTGACACTGAAGCACTAAGCCTCCAGCTAATGTATTAGCTTTGAATTGCTTAACACAATTACAGAAAGGATCTGAAATGTAGTTAAGTACATTCTTTGATCTTGAAGGCAGAAATGATGAAAGAAAATCCTTTATGGAAAATAATTTCCTTAATAATGTCTTTAATGTCCAGTTGCCTCTATCATCAAGTAACATTAGTCAGAGCTGGTGTGCCATTTGAGAAAAGTGATCTGTTTTGACCCTTTTCCTAATGCCCTGCAGTAAGTCTGATCCGTCGCAGTCACATTGCTGTGAGTTTGGTTTTTTTGTCTCCCCAGGTCAGCAGAGAAGGTCTACTCATGGACTCCTTATGCCAATTGTGTAGTGGAGATCAATAACTGCAGTAGGCAGACTTGGCTGTTTCTGTAGCAGTGACTTCCATTCCAATTGAATATTGATGCGCTAACAGCGTTTTCTTTCCTTAGGAGAAATTTCTGTTAAATGCAACGTTGGAATATTTATGTGAGAAAGTTGCTGTCTGATCTGTTTACAGCCAGTGCACTACAGTACTTCTCCTGCTTCAAGTACAAGCGTCAGATACACCTGAGAATGGATTTCAGGCTTTAAGCATCTACTTTTTTAACACTCTTTGTCAATGAAATGAAAAATCCCATCTTTTTCAGACAAATCCTAATTGAAATGTTGCCAATATTACTCCAACAGGAGTTGAGCAGTGCTATTTGTTAAATTATTCTGTAGTTACATTAGAATTCTGCTTATTTAAAGTGAATGTGACCAACCCAAAATGATGCTCTTCCCGCACTGTTGTTCCTGTTTTTGAGATGCCTGGAGAACCTGCCGGTCATGGCCTATTGGATGGGGGCTGACTGCTGTGATGCACTGAGATGCTGAGTTGGAAATGATGAGTTACAGTTCCGCCCTTTTCTGTGCTTCCAGAGTCTACTAGTGAATCGCGGATGAAGCCGACAGCAGAAGTTGTGTCCATTTCCTTTGGGCAGCTTGAGCCTGAATGCCATCCGTCCCTTCTAATCACATCTTCAGTGTTGGGCCCAGCACCAAAACTGCAAACAGCATGCCTTTATTTCTTTATTTTTGCCATTGGATTGTATTATCATGATTTATTTAAATTTGCACTACAGCAGTTGGGGTAAAATAAATCCCTTCAATCCTTACAAAAGAGGATTTTTGTTTGTGTGAGGCTTGAATTTTAATGCTGAACTCAGGAACCTGGAACATATTGGCTTCATGGGTTGTAATATATTTACGATCTAATTAAACAATGGAGTTTTGTGGATCTCTTAAATGGAGATTGTCTCAATATTTCCTCTCAGTGTTTCGCAAGGTGGAGGCCACTGAACTCCATTCCCTTCACTCTTTACATGTGAAATTCTGTTTTTTGTTTTTGTTTTGGTTTTTTTTTTTTTTGTTTTGTTTTTTGGACATGGTATAGACTAGCACGGTATGAGATATTTGAAAGGATCCTTTGATCTTATAGCACCAGTTCTTGGGCATCCTCAGGTCACCTCTAGTTGCATTTTGTTTCAGTAACCTCAATAAGCATCTTCCCCTTCCTGTTTTTTCCATAACATTTGTTTCTTCACTGCCTTACTGATGCCATGTACAGGTTTCAAAAACTGCTAAAAATTAATCACTTATGCTGCCCCTCTCCAACCTGGGCTTCTGTTCCCTGAGGACCTGCTTAGGAACTCTTAGTTGCAAATGCTCACCATTCGGCATTATTCTGCCATGTTGCTGTGGCAACAGCCATTGCCAGCAAAAGGTGTGGCAGATACTTGAAGATAACCCTTTCCTATCCTGGAGGAGGATGCTAACAGGCACAGCTGCCGTCTTCTTGAAAGCAAGAGTGATGCTATATCCGCAGCTGGGAGGAAGCAGCGCTCAGGTAGGGTTCCGCTTCAGTGAAGATGCATTCATATCGAAGCTGCACAGGTGAAGATACAGACTAAATTCATAACTGCCTCGCTCGCACCTCCTACATGCATCCTTCTGTCATCTTCCATCAGATTCTTGCTTTAAAGGACTGTAAAACTGAGTTGTATAACATGGTTAGAGTGCTGTATAATAAGCAAATAAATAGAACTAAACTAAATGAACTCAGATTAGCTAAAAGTTTCTAAAAGATCTATAGAAACTTTAACTGTAAATATAGTCAAAAATGCGGTACTATACCACTCCAAGAAATAACCCAACATCCTAAACATCCAGATTAGCATTTGAAAAAGAATTCCAAAAAGTGAGTTTATTTGCAGTCCTGACAGATCAGACATATTGCAAAAGATTGAAAACCTGAGTTGCTTAGGTACCATTTACAGAGATGTTGGCAGTGTTTTGGCATTTGTGCCATTGAAACTTCCAAAAAACGTGTAATATGGTTTTATTGGAAAAGCCTTAGGCAAGAGCCCACTATGTGAGAAGATAAGTGATCATTTTTGTCATTTGGAAAATAGATGTTTAAGGTCCATCAATGCAGAGTGGAGACTGTAATGAAAGTGAGATATCATCCTTGAATTCTTTTGACCTAATAGTGCAGGCCTTTGAAAAACACTGCAAATGTCAGCCCTGTATCTCAGCGACACATTCTTCTCATCAGAAAGTAACACTCACCATAAAGTGAGTTGTAAAACCCACTTGCAAGAAAACCCCTGTTTTCTGCTTACTTGTTTACATTGTGCAAGTATGTCTGTGCACATGAATGAATCATCCTCTCGTGTGTGCATAAAAAAGGCAAACAGATTATTCATGAATTTTATGAAGACAAGTACATTTAAAAAGGATTGAGCACTTTCACAAATGTATTACTCAGTAACTATCACATGAACATGTACTATCCACGAAACTGTAGAATTAGCCCTCATTTTTTTTCTAGATGTTGGTGCTTGAAAATGGTATGCATGTCCTCCACTGATGCATAGTTACCGAGTTATTACATTTATGAACATGTTCTTGGTGAATCACCTTTTTATTTTAACTGGTTTCAGCAATCTGAAGAGAAAGCAGTCTTTGAAGGACACTTAAAAACGTTGAACTAATACAGTTTAATACTGTCATCTACTTCTTAATAGGACAAAGGATTGTGATTTATGTTCATGTTGAAGGTTCTGAAAAGGTGCACAGTATTTAAACCTGTTCTTAGATTTAGTCACTCCATTTAAAGGAATATGGAGCATTTAGTTATTCTCGTTTGAAATGCTTGCCAATACGTGAAGGTTTGTAAGAGCATTAAGCATGGCTGAAGAAGTATTTGTCCTGCTTGACATGACCATGCCTACTATCGGCTACATCTGTGAGCATGTACCACCCCAAAGGATGGCTGATACTAAGCGATCACAGGAGATACAGGACAAACCATCCTGCAGAAAAGTAGTGTGTTAGGCAGTTTATAATTAGTTAAGCAGGCAAAAATCCCACACAGAGAAGACTGCGTGTACGAGCATGGTGGACAGGTGTGATCTGCAGGAGATCAAAAGGTGAGACAAAAGACTGCAATGGGAATGTGTAAGAGAGTCACGCAAATACATCCTCTGTCGTGGAACAATAAGACCCAACATACCCAGAATGCCTAGAAGAAAGAACCTCAGCATGGGTGATCCTAATAATAACATAAAAGACAATGGGATATTTTCAGATTATTTCTGTATACCACACTTATGGAACTCGCCTGCCTTTATCTTGTGCACTTCCATTGCTGTCACCCTTAGCAGAGCGGTCACACAATCATCATCCCACTAGCAGAGTCACGCAACCAGCAAAGGTACCACAGACCTACGGCAACTGGGTCACCGGGATTCAAAGCTGCAATGAGGTATGATAAAGAAGTTGAAATTAAATAAGATGGTGTAAGGTAAGGTTATTTTCATCTGCCCTTTAATTCAGACTTCTCCATATGAGCACATGGCATTTTAAGGGATAACCCTTTGAGCAAACAGTGCTTCTTTATTAAAAGTTGGGTAGGTTTTGCTGCACTTTATGGCACTGAAACGGGGAAGAGTAGGAATATTATCTGAGCAGGGAGGTCTGCAGGTAACACTGCTATACCCAGATGACATTTATTCTCAAATACCAGGCTGAACAGAACCACTTTTGTCACTTATTACATTTCCCATATTGTACCACAGGGGAATAATTGAAGACTCGTGACAATGTATAAATTGAAAATAGTTGTATGTGTATTATAAACTCTGCTTTGCACAAAGAAACCATTGAATAGTCATTAAAATATGGTTATCTGAATCCATAAAAACCCTTTAATTATTGATTTAGATTATGGCTAAAATATAATTTGGCCAGTTTTGTCATTACATCCCTTTGGTATTAAATTATTAAACCACTTTTTCGCTGACACTCTTTTCCAGTGTTATATACAGTTCGACCTGTTGGTACAGCTGGATATTTCAATTGAAGCAATTCAAGTTACATGAGGGGTACTGCGGTAGTAACATGGAGAGGTGAACTGGCAGTATTTAGGTTGCAAGTCCGTGTGTTCAACTGTTGCACTGCCTGCTGCCTACTGTTGTCACCAAGTGAAATGTGCAATAAATTGATTTTGAATCTTACATCATAATAGTAGTGGCTGTTTCATTTTTGTAAGCTGAGCATGTTCTTCCTTTTTTGTTATTGCTACATGAACTGGACCTTTTTTTTTTTTTTATTCTCAAGGCAAAATCTGCGGCTCACATTAAATCCGTCTATTGCAAGAGTTTGCCCAAAAGGAGGTCCAGTGAAGGACAACAAAATAACACAGATCCAGCTTAAAACTGGATAATGACTGAGATGACAAGAACTCCCTCCCAGGACAAAACACAATACTGAGACACCGCTTTGCTTAGGTTCCGGTCACAAGGTACAGTACTGTGCAAAAGTCTTAGGCACCTGTGGGAAAAATGCTATAAAGCGAGGATGGTTCCAAAAATAATGCCACGAATACTTATTAATCAATAAACCTTCTAAAAAGTGCAGTAGACAAAAAAACCTCAATCAAATCAATATTTGGTGGGACCACCCTTTGCCTTTAAAACAGCATCAATTCTCTTATGCAAGCTTGCATGCAGTTTAAGGTAGCGGTTGGTAGGTTCTTCTAAACATTTTGAGGAACTGGTCACAGTTCTTCTGCAGAATTTGACTGTCTCTGCATGTCCTCCTAGACTGACTTGATCATGTTGAGATCAGGGCTCTGTGGGGACCATACCATCTGTTGCAGGGTTCTTTCTTTTTGCTCAATATAGTTCTGTATGACTGAGATTGGGTGTTTGAGGTCATTCTCAGGCTGCAGAATGAATTTGGGTCCAATCAGAAACCTCCCTGATGGTAGATAAGAATCTACCTGTACTTCTCAACGGACATTGAAGTTGCATGCCTAAGACTTTTGCACAGTACTGTATATAGTTGAGCACCCCCTTGGGCGTTTGTCCCTGTGATGAAATGTACCATTTAGCCTGTTAAGATCCTCGTTGAAGCATATGTGTGTGAAGGAAGGCTAGAAGCACCTTCATAAGATGGTGTAAGAGAAGCTCTGAAGAGGACATGGGGAAGACATCCACATTACATTCCATTAGTCAATTAACAGAAGTTTTTCTCTAAAGCAAAAAATAGAGCTGATTTGGACTCAGTTCACCTAATCCTTCTGTAGCCTTTGCTGTCAACCCACTCTCTGGTGTTGCTGTGACAGCACAATATATGGGAAAAACCTTTCAGTGAAACCTACTTGAACTGTTCTCATGGTTCTGTGCAGATACTCTGAACCTGTGTTCTTAATAGGTCTACGAGCTTAACGCAAAAAAAGAGAACAACCAAAACTCAAACTCTTTTCAGATTCGATGTCCGTTTTGTCAAAGGAGGGGGGGAAAAAGAATCACTGTCCTTTATGATGCATGACTTTGAAGTCAAAGAGGAGAAAGTGGCGAAACATTGTTCTTTACCTTCAGGAGCGCATGTAAATTGACAGCTCACGTCAAATCAGCTGGAAGTTAAAGCTTGTTTGGTTTTCCGTCTCGGGTATCTCCAGGAGCAGCGTGCGGTTGCACACGGGTTGCCACGGCAACGGGAGCGCGCGCGGAGGAAACGCGGAGCTGGAAGGTATCAAGTCAGAAAATTACATCTTGCATTCAAATGCGTCAGTATTGATCTCGCGCCACGCCAAATTACCTCGGGAGCAGCTGCGCGCGGGCGCCCACCGGCACCCTCTGCGGCGCGCGCGTTCGAGCTGAGACGAGCTGCGTGGTCAGTGAAACCTTCACGCACCAACACAATATAATAATGTAGACTGGGCGAGTGGTCCTGAATGTATTACTGTATTTGCTCAAGTAAATTACATTTGTAGAACATAGCACGTTCTATATCTAATAATATTTGTCCTCAGTATTGCAGCGCGGATGCTAATTCACATATGAGAAGACACGACTTTGTGAAAGGAATTTAAATCATTCACACCCAGGCTCGTCTGTATTCTTTACATTTGGTGGATTATAAGAGGTTGGAACATCTTGTTTTATCCAAGCAAAAGTGGCGGGATGTTTGGTGATGAGTGGCGTGTTTTACGGCACGAAGACAGCATATAGGTTGCGCGTTTCACCGCCGCCATCAAAAGACTTTGCACAAATATTTTATGGAACTCTAGTCAAGTTGTACTCCACTCTCCTCTTAAGGTGTTTCTCGGAGTTCTGTGGCCGACCGCCTATTTTTTATTTTTCTTATTCTTATGGCGGTGACCCAATATTAATGACAACTAAATACACTACTAGAAACTAGAAACAATACAAGTTGACACTACTTGAAAATGTACGTTCTACATTAATTCGTCTAGTTATCAACATAAAGGATATAGGATATCACTATTTTCTAAAATTATAACTATTTATATTTTTAATTCTGTTTTTTTCAACAGGTGGACGGAACTCTGCCGATAGTCTGTTACCATGAAGTCATTGCAGAATCCGGTCGGCCAGTAACCCTATTTTTACGCTGCTCATTTTATCTGTCGTTGACGACAATTCCATTAGAAATCGCCTTGTAAGAATTTTTTAAAAATGAAATTTTAATAGGTCCTTTCACATCCTTGCACATTAATACGGTTTATTGATTTTATTCGTTAATATTGTGCGGGTCACCTTGCCAGTGTGTGTACGTTCACATGAACTATCATAGCCACTTGCCAAAAAATTCATTAGAAGAAATAATGTTGTAAGAGGTTTTAACAACGTTAAAAATGAGTTATAGATTCTGCCACAGAATATTTCAAGTAACAATATGTAATTTCGTAATTTGACTAACAGCCCTGTCAAACCACCACAGACATTGCGGTTCAGTGTTAGTACTGAATATACATATAGCGACCTAACAATACTTAGAGAAAAGGAACTGCCGATTTCCATGTTTGTACACCAACTGGACTTGGTCTTGATTTTATTTTTAAATTGTCCACTAACTTATTCAGCTTTTTCCACAGTGAAAGATGTCAACTATGGCTAGCATACGTCCACCGTCAGTATCTTACCTATGCTGAACAGCATACTTCTCACCTGGGAAAATAGTATTAAAACACCCCCAGTGGTTGAGAAACTGTGAATTAAAGCATTCATGAGCTCCACCACTGCAAAAGGCCACCTGGGACTGTGCTAATTCCGTATCCAAGGTGTTGCAGATATTCCCTGCACATCGCACATTCACGATCCTTCATTTTCAGCCATTTTTCTGCTCTCAGGAGTGTCCCAGGACTTCTGTTTGGATATTGTCATTGTATATCCAATCTTCACACGTCTTTCTGTAAAATCTTAAGCTTGCCAACGACATCTATGTTTTAAGTATATTAAAAATTCTAGTACTCTATCAGATTGATCATTCCTGTGAAGAAAACACGTGGATGGGTGTCACCACACAAGTTATTCTTGTATCTGGGACTGTAGTTGATACATTTTTTTTTTTGTTCATTACGCAGAGAGTAAAGAGCCTCCAACAAACCAGGCACCCTATGATGCGGAAACCATTTCGATTAGCATCAGTACAGCGAAGACCCTTCTTTTTTAAAGAGTCAAGCTGAGCAGTGCTATGGCCACCACCAGTCTGACAACTTGTTACTCCTAGACTTCTTTGGGCTACATGCAAAAAAGAAGGTGAGTGGGGACCAGGGTTGGGGTTTGTGTTGACAAATCTTTCTCTGCATGCTCTTGCCAGTGTGACTGGCTGGTTTTTTTTGCATATTTCTTGACACTTGTGGGCCTAAGAAGCTCTGGGTGCCCTTTTCCCTGGGCCTGCTGTCCCCCCCAAGAGGCCTGATGGCGAGCTTAATTAAAGCACCGCTCTTTTCTACCGGCTGCATTCTACTCTTGCATGTCCAAGATGCATATCAAGCTGCTTTGCCTAATTTCATTTCAGATTATTGAATTTGTGTTAATCCCAACCGGAACTGGCTGGAATCTAATGGAATTAAGCCCTGCCTGTCCCCTTTTTAGGAGGACTGGGCCCTTTAGTCGGATAGCAGCGGGAGAGAGGTAGATATAATGAGGAAAATTACAAAAGAGTAAAGCCACTGGTGAATTGAGAAGCTCTTAACAAACTACCATGGTTACATGAAATAATTTAGCACTTTGATCAGAATCTTAATGAGACAAGATAAAATATCCGGAATAAAATTAAAGCAAAAACTCTGAAGTACTGGTTTGCATGCTGGGATTCCATGTCCTTTACTTAGTTACTTTTAGTTGTTAAAATTACTTTTTTACACAGGACTACATTTTTTGCTGAGGTGACCCCACAAGACCTGAAATAGTTGACCTTTATGGCTGAATTTTGGCTTGAGCGATTTAGGCAGATGCAACTGAAGTACATCTCCTGAGATTTGAACCTATAAATTATTCATTGCAGGTCTACTTTATTAAACCTCACAACAGTCTCCTAGTAACTTCATATAACACTTTCGTGCAGGTCAGTCTATTTCCCTTTTGAGCTTCTAAAATTATGCAGGTTTCTATGGGCCTGAATGCATTGTCACCACTGAAACTTTGCCTGCCAACATATGATGTTTTCAGATGGCCTGTCTCTCCGAAGCCAGTAACCGTTCAAGCAACAAACCTAGTCTGTCACGCTAGACCTTTTCCTGGATCTATTATTGAGCATCTTCCTTCATAAATTTTACTCTTATTGCCCCTCGCCATTCAAATTTTCATAATTCCTTCTTCGAACACACTTTGTGTGTCCAGCAAACAGAACTTATATCATGGTGTCTTTACAGCCTGTCTTGGCCTCATTCTTCTTGTTGTCTTGTTACTGCACTGGCATCATGTTCATCATTATATTGCATTCAGAATCCTGGGTGATGCTCTTTCCTTCTTTATTTTTGATTTATTGTTTTGTCCTCCTCCTCCCTTAAAAAATATTTTCTTTAATATACTTTTCATTGAATCCCTCAGTAGCATTCAATCAATATAATATATACTGAATGTTAAAAAACAACAAAAAAACTAATAAAAATAGTTTTAGTCCTGGAAACTAAATGTTAATTGTAACCTTTAGCAAGATACTGTATAAGTTGAATTTAAGTAAATACGATATCCGATACGATAAGTTGCTTTGTATAAAATCTTTGGCTAAGCAAAAAATGTATGGAATATAATAACAATAGTTTTATGAATATTTTATTGTCAGTGTGCTTCTGCAATATTCTTAAGCATGTAGACTATCAGTAAACATTTATAAAGCAAAACAATTCAATATGCATACTGCACTGTAGACTACATTTTTCTTTTTATAAAGCAAAAAACTCGATATGCAATACTGAACAATGGACAACTCAGCTTTTTCTAAAGAAAAACAGAACAATATGTCAAACTGCATAGTAAATTATACTTTTCTTTTTATAAAGTGAATCGACTGGCCTGTTTCTGTGTTCAAATACAGCAGGATGCATTAGAACTCATTGAGATGAAAGAATTTTCTATTTTTGCTGACCTTTAGTAGTCAAAACTCAAATATTAGAAAGTAGGATGCATTTTTCAGCCTCAGAATGGTGGATTTTGCACATTTAACTTTTAATGAAATTGTAAGAGTTGATTTTTTTTCAGCGTCATTGATCCATTTAAAACCCTGACAGAAACAATAGTAGTATATGAAACAAATCATATTTTGAGCTTTGTGTTGTTCTGTAGGGAAGAATGCCTTGTGATGTATTTCGTTTAGACACACACGCTGTTGACCTTTATGTGTCAAGGGATTAACTGGTGGTATTAGAAGCTATGACACCCAAGTGTGCCCTCAAGAAACAATTTTTCTCTTTAGAAGATGGACCTTGACATGATAAAACAATCTTGGACCCAAGTCGGAAGGCAACCTTATTTGATTTTTTTTTCCTGCACTATACGGCCTCTGGTTGTCCTTTGGCACCTGGCTATTTCTGTGAGTTTAAGTCCCACGTCAAGCTTATTTTTGTCATGAAACGGTATAAACTCCAATTTCTGATTTGGCTGAGCTTCTATATTACATTATCTTTGGAGAGGTTTATGGAGAGTTAAACAACACAGTTGTGTCTGCCATACCTTTTCGTCATGCTGGGCTGTCACGCTGATGTCTGGCTGCGAAGGTGTCGGTCAAGGAGCATGCCCCCACCTGGCACTGGGGAATTCAGGCCTTCGACAGCCAGTGTTTTATCGTGTTCTATCAGATTAGGCGTCAGAGCATTGTCCGTTGGGCTTTGGAGAGGGCCTTCCTTATGACATTACACTTCCAGATAAAGGAGTCCAACATCCTCTAATGTCATTACAGCAGAATAACAAGGATTCCAGGCAGGCTGGGTTCCTTAACCCTCTCATCTATGGGGTTTGTGAGCCCTGTGCTGCTTAATCCTCCCACTAGTAGCCAGGATTAGCAACAGCCTTATCTCTTTTTCATCCTTTCTTCTTTGGGCAGCGTTGTCCTTTTCATCCTCGCCTTTTTCTCACTAACTACCTTCCGCCAGTAGGCTTAATGCATTATTATCCAGCGTTTTCCGTCTGAATATTTCCTGTTGCTGGATCAAGGAGCCCAGGATTCAGTTTTCATCAAAGGGAGCTTGGTGGCTTACCCACCATTATTGAGCTCCCTGCTGCCCTCCTCCCAAGCTGGGTGTGAGAGCAAGACGGGTGGGAGGGAGAGTGTTCAAGAAACCGGTGATTCAAGATGTTACCAGAGTGAGATATGCTTTAGAGATCCACAAAAACCGGGAAATGGCACAGTTCATAGTTTTGTAGGGAAGTCTTATCATAAAAACGTAAGACATCCTCAGGTATCACATGAAATATTCAACACCTCTGAATTTTTCATAACATTATCAGTTTTGTCAAGTATGTTGTACAATCTGTACCAGATGTAAAACCAAAAACAATAATGGCACTAATTAAACTGGGAGTGTCCTATTCTTATTCAAAATTCAGAATTGCTTTGCACTTACGGTCATCCACATACCAGTGCAACTATTGCATATTGAAATGCCATCAATAATATGGCCTGTCTCTATTTACAAAGATATCACCATAAAATTCTGTTAAAATGTGTGTTTTTTCCCCCCCTGTAGCAACAGCTGCAGTGAGTCTTGCAACAGCTAATAAGAAATATGCTAATCTTCCATGAAAGACGGCCAGAAAGGATGGGGACTTTCTTTCATAATTAACCCCACCCCCTTCTGCCCTCTTCTTTTCATCTGTAGCCAACTGTTGCATAGCAACCTTGAGTTGTCCTATACAGTGCACATTCTGTAGTCTTATCACATTTCTTGCTAATACTGTCCAAAGCTGTCACAGGTGGCACGTGCACTGGGTGGCCTTATCAACTATCTGAGTGAACCTTCCCGCACGCTTAGACCTTCCAGCTCGTCTTTGGAATGTAAAAACCACAGACGACGAGCTCCTGAAATAAACCAGACCATATGTTTATGATACCGTTTCAGATGGTTCCCTTATTTGTACAGGAATGTGCTCATCACGTACGATGGTGCGCTGTATTCATGTTGTGAAGAAATAATGCATCACCCAATGATTTGGTGATTCTAACAAGGAGAATATCAAGGTGTTTTGGCTGAAGTCAATTCAAGCAATTGGTTGTTGCAGCCTGGTGCAGCACAACAGCGATGCCACTCGCTGTGGATCCTTGTGTCAATATCCTGTCTTATGTTGATGTCCTCTTGGCACCTTTTTTGAGATGACTCTGGTTTCTGTGAGGCTGACCTGCAGATTGTCTTGAAATATTCCTTCTGTGCAGGGCAGCAGCAGGTATACTGAACAGTATTGTGATTTGAAACCCCCCTGGCCATGCGACCCGAACCGCTGATGTTCAGCATCAGGACAACCTCAGCCTCCTAGTGGCCATGGCTCCACATTTAGGATGCTGGGTGGACGAGGAGGTCTTTTTCTGAGCCTTATAGGAGCAGTAGTTTAAACCCCCTGAGTGCACAGCACTCTCCCACGTGATCTTCCTGTGTAAACATACGTCCCAGAGAGCCCTGCTGCAGACACATTTATGGAGTCTGAGAAATGGACTGCCAGCCAATGTGGCTGGCCCACTTTCTCCAGGCTTCCAGGCTTGACTTAAACCATCTTTCTGAAACTGCAGTCTGTTTTGCAGACAGTCATATAACAGTGCTTTCTGAGAACATATATTGTTCTAAGAGTACTTTGGGCAGCATTTACAAAGTGAGCCATGCATGCCTGGGATGCACGTAATCCGTTTTGCCACATTCTGAAAACATTTTTCCAGTTAAAAGCTTATAATTTATTTCAAGATCAAATCTGACATTAAAAGATGATAACAATGAGATATTACTAATCGCACAACTAAAATGGAGGTTTTTAATTGCATCCTCTTTGGAACTGACTTACAGTAAAGGCACTTACACAAATTGTAGAGGAGGGCATAGGCCAGCAAGGAGATTTGTCAGGGAGTAGAGAGATGGCAGCCAAGGGGACAGCGAGTGTTTCCAGTTAAGGGTGAGTTTGGAGGAAGTCCCACCTCCCGGAGGTTCAGCCGACATTTTCCACGGCGTTTTAGCAGTCAAGCCGACACATGCTCCAAAGCAGCGCTCTAGCCAGCAAAATGAACGTAGAGAACTACTAAACAGGGCACAGGAGAAGGCCCTACTTTCTGACATGCAGTGTAATTCTGACTAATTTCCAATTACTGCTCATCAGTTCAGCCTAATTATTCTCCAGCTCTCACCATTCAGCACTTAATTCATATTGGCTGATGCTATGACTAATTAACTGTTGATTCGTTCCAACAGAAGTGTCAATTTATCAAACCCAGCAAAGCATGTTTGTGGGAGGAATGTTGGACGTCAAGAGATAAGATTTTGCCAGAAGTTACCTAGAGGTGACCTCACTTAAGAACACGATATCATATGTATTGTGTTGTACTTATGAGCTTTTTACAGCCTTTTTTGTAGTACGTGACGCCTTGACAAAGAAATGTTTATTATTCAAAAGTTTGCTGAATTTGCAGCAGAGTACTGTGTGTGAAAAGGAGAAACGGTTATGTCGCTGACATAATTCATAATTTCTTTCTTTATCTCTAAAGCGATTTACAACGTTAAGCTGCTTAGAATGATTTCCCCCTTTTTACAGCCTCCGTGATTTGTACCAGAGCAACTCAACACAAGTACCTTGCTCTTGCAAGTCCAGCAGCAGTGTGATTTTCAAACTTGAGTCCTCTGAGCTGTAACCATTACTCCACCTGCTGCCCCTGTTTTCCTAGAATAGTTGCCAGAATTGCACAACTGTATGCCGTTGCATCGGAGTCTTCTGCTTTGTTAGTTTACCTATCTGTGCTCTACAAAATGTAGTTTGTCATCATGTTGCACTGTCATCATTCTTAAGCTGTCTAAAACAGTCAACCAGGAGTGCTACAATCACTCCTACTCTGCTTTTCAGCGTTTGTGTAAAACAGTGATAGTCCATTAATATGTCAAAATGCAGGACCCCATCAGGAGCGGGTCACAGAACAATGACTCTTCCAGAGCACAAGCAGGAGAAGCCATGGGCTTTACTAGATTCTGGGTGAGTGTTGTTCACATACTAAGGGTTGCCAAGGATAGTTACAGTTATGGCAAGCATGGAGTAACATGGTGTGAGATGGATGCTTCTTTCTGCCATAAGTAAATCTTGGAAGTTGAGCACATCAGCAATTTGGGGCAAAAGCTTTCTTTTGTACTCTGATTCATGACTGTAGACCCAAAAACTCTATGTGCAATTTCTCTGGAAAGTTGTGCACTTACCGATCAGCACAACGAGATGAGCAGCTTTCATTCAGGAAACATATCAATGCAAAAATGAATCTGAGAGAAAATTTGAAGAAGCATATTGGAAAGTCTTGTCATTTCTTTGAGGGACAGGACCGTACTGAAATTTTGTGAGTGAGAAAAGGAAACCTTTCACATTAGACAGAGAATGCAGATGGAGAAATTAATTCATATGCGATGAAGAGTGTACCTGGTGCCTGTGTGAGAGTTCGAACAGTGAATGGATTCCTGCTGGACCTCCACATCCTCAGGAACAGAGGGAATTGTCACCGGCTTGTATTTCATTACATCAGCATCCAAGGGCCATCCTCATGTTGAAAGGCCTTTATATTCCCAAGACCCGTTGCAAATAATCAATATTAAACTCATTTCCTGATATAAATCTTTATTTTTTCCAAAAAGAAGGCTGAGATTAAAAATCGATGTTATTCTGAACTGAGCGTTTCGTGCGTGGACGCCTGCTCTACTCTGTTACCAATAGATGGCAGTATTGCATCCATGTTCTGCTACCACCAAAGTCCCTCATTTCCTATGTACTCTGAGTGCTTAACCTGCTTGCCCTTCTGTACGTTGTTAAACCTCTTCACCTCACAGCTTCTGCTCTACCCATAATTTGATTATGTAATTAATGTATTTAATTTTGAATATCCAAATTTTTTCAGTTTTACACTAGTCATCCACATTATGAAAATATGACAATACTGGATTATTCATGTGGCGTTATAAGAGGAAAATATACATATTTATAGAATTTTTGATTATATAGTCAACCTCCAGTTCTACAAGCTTTGCTCTGCAAGACTGTTACTTAATGTTTAATTATAAATTGTATGTTATTAAACATTTCTTTTGCATTAATTACACAGTTCCTGGTTTTGTTCACTATTATGCAATTGCAGAACTTATGTGAATCTTTAGAGTGACTTGTTTTTAGGATTCTTGAATTTGCCCACAGTTTCACTATATGAACTGCAGTGTGTACATGCTCATGTTGTTAAACTGATTTTGTTTCATGTCTGCCCTGATTACAGCGGAAAGATGTAATTCTACAGAACTGAACGAAACATATCCTTTATCATATGTGTCACTTGCAGACGCAGAAAGCACTGGGACATCCTCCTCTTCGCAAGATGACATGTAACACATCTTTAGGAAAATGACACCTGTTCCGATAGGAAAGGTGAAGAGAGCATGTAAGATAAGTACACTTATTTATTCATTTTTCAGACACTTTTCTCCAAAGAGACACACGATTCAGAATAAAAAAAATGCATATCACCACCAAATTGAGAGATACAGATACCTGTTTTTGCAAGTATAGTCACTTAGTCTAATACCATCATTTTTGCCAGAGAACGTTACATGAGTGCACAAAAAAGTATATGCAATAGACAGGGTTTATGGAACAGACAGGGAATCTGGAGAGATGTTTTGAGAACCCTCTTGAATGTACAGAGGGATTCAGCAGCTCTGAAGAAGAGAAGGAGCAGATGATATTGGAGCCAGAACCAAGCACCTTTGGGTTTTTGACTTTAGGTTTCTTGTGGGTGGGAACCCAGCCAGCCAGTAGCGGAGGAGCAAAACAGTCTGGCTGGAATTTTGCCTCATAATAAACCAAGTCTTTGCTCCCAAATTCCTGCAGAACTTCTGTAATGCTGCTTTTGAGACAGAAAATTTATTTAAGATAGCGGTTTGCTGCAACTCATTGCCTCACGAACAAAAGATATTCAGCATTTTTGCATTCAGTGTGAAAACAAAGCAGTTCCCAGCAATATTGCTACAATTATGGATTTAAATGCCACTGCAAAAATTGCCACAGTCAAATGAGTTTCCCTTTCCACTGGTCTTAATGCAGCTAGTGGTCTTTGCTGTACCTTGACGCACATCTTCAAGCATGTGGAGGCTGTGTGTGCCTCACTGACTGGCGACCAGCAACACTTGTTAGTGAGACTTGTTAGTGACACTTGTTGGATTGCTACTAAAGCTAAGCCACAACAAAGCAAGATCCTTTTTTCCTCACTCAATATGTGTCAGGGGCCAGACAGAGTAATGTGACTTCAAGTGGCTTAATCTATCAGACTGTCAGAAGGTTTCTCTGCACATGTGGACTCCAAGCTTGATTTTTCTAAGCCCTGAATTGAAACCAGCCGTTAGAAGAGATCTTCACGCTCTGGTTCTTTACAGTTGGCTTATCCCACTGATTCATTCAGTGGAATTCCTTTGTTAATAAGCTTATGGGGCAACGAGCATGATGCCCTGACCAATTTATGTCTACAGAAGCCAACAGCCGTGGCTACTTCCTAACAGTAATCCCTTTAAACAGAAACCCTATCAGAACAATGGCTTCATTACAGCTTTGCAGCTTGTGCAAACGCTCAGAATGCACACACAGACATGCTCATAAATATTTATATTAATATGAATTAATATGTAATTGGTGACCCTATTAACCAGCCCTATTAATGGCTTTCAGTTTGCTGTGTAATTGATGGGAGAGCATGCACAATGAGGCCGCTAAATACAGAAAGAATGTAGCTTGGGAGCCCGGAAAGTTCTGTACCATTCACGCCCGCTTCGCTTTAAGGGATGTGCGAATGCTGCACAGCATGGGGCGGGACCTTCTGGCCCACCAGGTCATAAGGTCGTGTGTGTACACACATCCATCATTCTATTTTATGTTGCGATTCAGGATGGGCAACTCCAGCTCATACCAGCACCCTGTGGCCACAGTTTGGTACAGTGAAGTGGCATAAGATATATATACAGAATTTGTTTAATGAACAACATGTGAACATGCTAAGAACATAACCAATTGCCACGCAAGCTGATGGTAGGACCCTTAAGCAAAGAAATCACTCCCATTTCATAAGAAAAATACCCTAAAAGCTGATATAAAGTTGTAAGTAACTTGTATGAACTTGAACAAGGGCATAAGCTAAATAAAGATGAAAATCAAGTATTAGAGAGACAGCCACTATGCTCCTTGTCCGGTTGCTTCACAGAATCACCTCATTTGCATGTATTCATTTAGCAGATGCCTTTCTCCAAAGCAACGTACAATAATACTATGTAGTATTTAGCTGACACCTTTATCCAAGGTGACTTACAGAGCTAGACATATTACACTAAACACCCTGCAGTCATTCACATATCATACATATGCACATAGGATAGGACTTTTTCAATCAACGCAGGGAAATTTGCCTGCACAGCAGCTGGACCCATAGAACACTTAACATAAGACACTCATAAGACACAAGGCAATAAATAACAAGTAACACACAGACAAGTGACAATTTACACTTACCGGATAACCCGAAGCATATTTTTAGGCTGTGGGAGAAAACTGGAACAAAACACACAAGTCTGCAGAGCACAAGAAAACTCCACAAAGACTAAGCAGGGTTTGAACCTGACTCTTATTGCAATATCCAGGTGTCGTGAGACACCAGTGCTGCTCGCTGTGGCACCATGTCACCCATCTCATCCTGATGACAGCTGCTCTTGGTTCTTGGTGCTAGCTTGCAGGTGACCGGGTAGTCTCGGCCCAGTTCCTCCTGTGGCTTAGTACTCATGTCCCTCTGTGCTCTGTGTCCCTCTGTGCTGAGGCTGGCCTTTGTCTACTATCTGACCTGCCACAGGTGGAGGCTGTCAGCTGCTATTAATAGTGCACCCTCTGTCCAGTTCAAAGGCATAGCTCTGCTGTGGTGTGTGACAAGCTTAATTTGTGATCTCTCAGCCTGCACTGCAGTCCCTCCATTAGAGACCACTTCCATCTCCAACGTTTCATTATCATCATGGAAATGACCTCCGTAGGATGCCTAGGATCTGGCTGCCCCATTTTTTGCTGTCAGCCAAATTCCGCTTAGAGTTTGGAGGACCTCCATGGGGTGATGCTCCACGTTTGGCAACAGTGTGAAGGTTCTCCTGCCAGAGACCCACCTTGCTGCAGCCTTGGGACAGTGTCCTTTTGGAAGAGCATTTCACCAGAGCTTCAGCATCTTTCTGTTATAAATCAGAAAGCTGCCATAGGATGGTCAACACAAATGGAGGCCATACTGACAGGGCTGCACACCGTGAAGGTGCATCACAAAAGAAGTCCTGCCGTGCTATGACAGTGTGAACTCGCAGGGGCACAAAACTCATTGTGGTCTCTATTTTTTTTTGGGAATCATCAGTATGCATGTCATGCAGCTGAGAAACCTGACAATGAATGATCATGTAGCATGTCAATGTCTGTCTTATTCAGGCATAATCCTTGTATAGTCTGCATTAAGTTAAAATGGTTTGCTTTAATTGTAGGCTTTGAAACTGTCTGTTTGTGATGCAATGATGCTGAGCACTAAAATCATTAATTGAAGACATATAATTACAGACATTTAGCTGTAGGTTACGTAAAAGAAAAGTCCAACACACCCCCGGTTACAGTACCTTCTTGTCAGATCCTTTTGATCAACATCTCATAAATAAATGTTGGAATTTTTTTGTGTAGTGAGGTAACAAGGGCCTGGGGCAGGTCTGGGAATGTTCTCCACACCTGAAGGCTGTGTCCACTGAAATCACGTCAACCCATTCCATCTGCGGAGACTGTGCCGCTAGGCTGGGCTTGCCACCCGTCATGCCGTGTCAGCATCCACCTTCCTCTGTCAGAGCAGCATGATGTGGCGTCATGGTTGTGGCAGCGAGCAACTCGGCACCCTGGGAGCGCAGTGGGGAACATGCGTCTGCTTCGGTGGGAATGGTCCTCTGAGCGGGATTGGTACCTGCCTTCCTCCCACTCCGCACCTCTCTGGTCATGGAGTGTGGGCAGCGGGTAGCCCTCGTTTGACATGGCTGAGCAGTTTCATTGTCTCTCCTGGCATTGTGATTCTTCTCACTCCCATTCCCTACAAAAACCACAGAGACCCTCTCGCAAGTATGGTCATGAGCATGATGGGGTGTGGTTCCCATAAAATGATGCTCCAGCTCGTTTGGCTCTTCTGCCTGCATGTGCTTCATGCACGAGTGCCATGTAGTGCGTGTTTGTACCGTGTTTGACATATGTGAGTAAACATGTAGTATGTGAGGTGTGTGTACCATTTTGAGAATGTGTGTGATTGTGTGTATGTTTATGCAGCAACAGAGCACCCCCTACCCTCAGCATCGGGCCCCGGGGTCTAGGCACTCTCCTGGACCCTCCACCTGACCCACTGTCAACTATAAATAGTCTGAGTGAAAAGGCAAAGTTGCATGAAGGCAGTGACACTGGGATAATTTTTTTTTCTTCCCTTTGGTTTTATACACATGACAGACTTGCTCTGCAGGTGATTCATGCAAGTTCAGCGACATGGGGATTTGGAATGCAGGACAGCAGATGTCTGTGAATCCATGTTGTTGGTTGTCTGCCAGATTAGGACAGGGTAGCGACACTCCTAAGTCCTCGGTACCCCTGAGACGGGCAATGGTCCTCCTCTTTACTCTGGGGATATTTCTGTCCTTTCAGTAGCAAACTGGCAATGTGACCTGAAACCCATCTAAATATGGATCTGATCTTATAAGGTCACCCAGATTACATAGAGTTTGTATAATAATGTTCTTCAAGACAGCAGGCTTAGGGTGAGATGGTGGATCAACTGTGCAAGGACATGTTAGCGGTGTGCTAATCAGTATCATCCAGGCACTAGTCAGTTGTCACTGTACCCTGTAATGTATGTAGGATGACTGTGTTTGAGACAGAGGGAGGCCATGCTATATGTCCTTAGGGAGAAAGCCACCATGCTGTCTGTGTAGATGCAGTCAGGTCCACAGTGCAGGGATGGTGTGGCTCCTTTGCTGTATCACCTGTACACTGCGTGATGCTCTCTTTGTTTGCTGGAGACGGGTGGCTGCCACTCCCCACACTGCCGGCCAGGCTCTCCGGGTGCTTTGCATCCACTCATGCTGAAAGAAGGCTCTGGCAGTTTCCTGGAAACTCCGGCTGAAAACGCAGACCTTTGTGTGCTGTGATCTACGGAAGTGCCTGCCTGCAGCTTGGCGGGAGGACGGCTTCTGCTGCGCTGCTGAAGGAGCAGCCCTGGCTCTCTCTCTGTGCAGAGTCTTTGCAGCCACATCACGGCTAAAACACAGCGTTGCTTATCCTCCTCAGTGCACCGGCAGATGCTGCTTGAACCTTGGTTGTCTTTGTCTACAGCTGTACATGGACCACCACTCATCAGAAGTCAAATATTCATACAGAAGGCATAAGTGATGCCAGCACATGGAAGACGGCACAAAAAAAGGATGCCGCAATTTTGATTAAACGTGTTTGCATGAATTCTAGACATAAGAACTGCACAACAGCTGTCTGATAAAGGGACACATCATGAGACTGGAATACGATAAGGTGCTGTTTTGAGAGTGCTGCACATTTATGTAGGTAGTTTGTTAATCTTAGCCAACTTACTAGGCAGCACAAAGGTTGACCTGCTGGCCCACAATCACTGCAAGGCTTAGAGTGGCTACTCAGGAGAGGTGGACCCCTAGTGTCTTGTGTAAGACAGACACACCACAGAAGGAATCATGGCACTCTTCCCTTCTTACTCAGTGGGTGTTTTCCTGATCCAATTCCCCCTGAGGTACCTGACAGTCTTCCTTAATCCTATAGCCTCTCAGACAAATGGCGAGTTTGCAGCAAAAATGGACCATTTCACATTAGGGTTGTAGAGCGGCAGAATCAGATTATGTAAGACCCCTGCGGAATGTTATTACCGAGCTTTGCGCTGCCACACCACCCTCCTTGCCACCCACTGCTTGAGTAGCAACAGGACCAAAGCGTGAATCATCATTTGTGATTTACCCCCATGTGACCTGGTGCGCTGCAGAGCGCTGGCTCAGCTCACTGTGAGTCAGCGGATGCCTGGAGAGCTCCAGACAACAGAGATGTTGGGTATGAGGCTTTGGCAGGAGTCTCAGGTGCGAATGTCGTCGTGCAGCAATCCCATCTGCCCATCCACAGACTGGCTGTGGGACATGCTGCTGACATCTCCCCATCTCGATTCGGCTCTCTTCCTCCCTCCCTCTGTCTTGGTCTCCTCTGGCTGCCCAGCTTGGCACTGTCCCAGCAGTAGGTTTACACAGTGGGCGGAGCTGAGATTTGATTAAACATCAGCCGCCCTGATGAGTGTGATTTGTTATAGCAGGTAAGCCTTGACTGCGTCAGATGTTCAAAGGTTTAACATAGAGTGACTCATTCTGAACACTCTTCACCACCCCACCAGCTCTGGTCCCCATGATATAAAACTTTTCTTTTCTTTTTTTCTCCCCACAAGTCCTTAATCTGCAGAGGTTTCTTCAGAGCTTCTCACTCACTGAGCCCTGAAGACAAGCTCATTTTCCCTGAGAATATGAGATGTCACCTGTTAGCTTTGCTCCAGATGGTGCTGCTCCAGCCAGGTGGGCTGGGACCTCTGCGTATTGCCCACTCGAGCAACCAGTGATGACAGGGCTGCTCTGAATCTAATTGCTCAGTCTCCCAAGCATTGTAAACTATGATAGCATTAGCCAGGTTCATCTCTCAGCTGCTGCATCCCAGGTTTGGCAAATCAATTAGATCCATGACGAAAGTTCAGTCAGGTGCTATTCTTTTGCTTTTTCCACAACAAATATTTTCTTAAAAGTGAGAATAAGACATAGTGTTGAATTTAGCAATAATCTGGTCCTAACTGACACATGTTCTGCTCAAGCGAGACCCTTATTAGTCATGTGAGTCAAAGACAGCTCTACTCCAGAGCTCTGCTCCACTTCACCTTGGGATTGCATTACTATTCTGGCTCTGCATAACTACAGTTCCTTTTTCTTCCTTTTGCTTTTCTGGCCATTTGCTGCCTTTCTCAACCCTGTCTGAGCAGCAAGGCTGATGGTACTTTGTCTCAATCGGTCCTGTCTAATTGTCTCAATGGATCCTGTCTAATCATGTTGGGTTTACTCGCTTCTGCCTTCTGCAGGACTGTGAGCCAAAGAAGCAAACGACAAGCTGCTTATCGATATTCCATGAGGTAAGTAAAAGTTATTTTCTTACATGAGTGCATTGCTACAGCGACCCCTGATTCACGGCAGTCGCTTAGTGAGAATGATGAATGTGCCCTATAACAAGGCTGTGAATGTCTTTAAAACATTTCCATGACTGCTTGACATTAGGGCGAGGGCGATTCATCTCGTGGTGACTAGTCATGACTGTATTATCGCCCATTTTCCCCTCATTCCACAGCTGACAGGACACCTGAATCAATCATATCTTTCCCTTACAGCACAGCCAGGCGACTATAATGTTCTTTCTCTGTGCACCATGGTGGCCTTCTGGTGCCCAGGGGCAAAGTTCTTCGCTCTAGGCCTAAGCACGGGAGAATTAGGGTTTTGCAATAAAGGTCTGGAGGCCATAAAATCCCTCGACTTGGCACTTCTAGAATTCTGCTGCCTCTGTCCCTTGTCTCATCTGAGGATACAATTGCAGCCGTGAGGCCTGATCTGAATCTCACCAGACACTATTCTTCTCCCAGTTGGGACACCTGATGTAATGACCATCTCAGGGAAGTAATTATAGGAATAATTCATTCCTGCCACATGGGCTCCTGGGCCGAGCGGGGGAGGAGGAGTTTGCCTGGTCACAATCCCTTGAGGTCCCTCCATCTTGGTGAAAATCACAATAAAACTGTCCTCAGAGGAAGGGCCCCTAAAACAACTTGTTGGATCTCTGATTTGCCATTCATCAGTTTATATGAAGTAGATACATAAAACAACTTCAGAGATATTTCTGAGGATGGATAGACTGTGCCATGTAATACACTTATCAAACCAAAATTTTAGCTGTACGTATAGAAACCTGTCATGAAGCTGAGGCTGTTTAAACATGCTGATCTTTGTGTGAAAAGAATGTGAAAGATGAAAATGAAAATCCAAAAAACTAATTTTCAGTTGAAAAAACTTTCTATGATCAAGATGTTGGACACCTTCACTTCAGTAGGGAGGGCCTATGGGACATGTCTGAAGCACAGAGCCATAAGTCTCAGGCTGGGTCCCTGCTAAAATGGAAAATGAAAATGTGCCAAATTGAATACAGACCATATATACATCCCATTATGCCCCTTTTTGGCTATTTTTGCTGGATATTTTAACTTCTATGTTGATTTTCACCTTTAAACTGTTTTTGTGATGAAGCAGACATGCACGAAGTTCATCCACATCAACTGTATTTTGTAACTGTATCTGAGGTCAAGAGAAGGAGAAGGTCTGTTGCAATGAGAAAGTGTAAGCAACCCTCTCCTAAGTTCAGTTTTGCATAGCTCTAGCAGTACATGCAGAAATCCTTTCCAAGAAAGACAAAGTAGCGACTGGAAAATACTGCAAATGACTGTAGAAAAATTCATACATATACATATTTCAACAAGCATCAGTTCCTGCCATCTCACTCTTTTCATTTCAACTCAGCATTCTGTCTGTCACTCCTGTCAAACTTCTGTTTTTCATCCTCTTCTCTTTTCATCCTCCACCTAAATCTCTGACAGGCAGCGGAGGTGAGTTCAATAAGCAACCTTTTGCAAGGTGCTTATGGGAGATGAAGCCCAGAGCTGTTTTGGAAGCCATCCACTATCTCTGCCTCTGGACTTCCCATCAGCACTGTTGCAGAAAATCTCACGCAGAACAAGCAGTGGCTCCTCATTTTTGCCCGAATCTATTGCGTTCGCACTCAGAGGCGTCTGTCCAAAGATCTGGCGATACAGCGAGGGCATTAATATGAGTGCACGGCTTATTTGTGACTTCACTTGTGAGGGTTGCGGTTGAAGAGCTTTCCTTGCTTAGGCAGGAAAACCAGTGTGCCACAGTATCCCTTCAGTGGTTCTTTTCCTCTCCATTTCTCCCTTAATCTCCGTCTCCAGTGCTTGCTACTCCTCCTCTTCTTTCATTCACCCCTTAAAGTCGAATTGAAACATTTTTTTTCATTTATTCACGAGAAAAGTTCACCTGGGCTGCAAAAGCAATGCAGGATATCACACATGCAAGGAAAAGCCCGACATCTATCAAGCACCGACCACAGAAGGAGGAAACATCTCAGTGTAGTTTCAGTATATAGCATTTATGGTTTCTGTGCTGCTTCTTTTATGATGTCAAGCATGGACTAATGGTGCCTCTCTTCCTCTGGATCAATTGCTCCACCTCTTTCTTTCTCCCTCTGCCTTTCTGTTCCTCTCCGTTTCACTGTCTGCCCTCTCTTTATTTCTCCATTCCTGCGCCTTTCTCCCCCCCCTTTCCTTTTCACTCTTCCTCTCTCTTTGTATTCCTGTCCTCTACTCTCCCCGCTCTGTATTCCTCTCCCTCCCTCCGCTCTCCTCCCTCCCCTGTCCTGGCTGCCTGCAGCAGGAGGAGCAGCAGCAGCAGCAGCAGCAGCAGCAGCAGAAGAGACCCTCCCCGCAGAGAGCCCCAGTCTGACATGCTCTGGCCTTGACAGGGCCCCACATCAACAACGGCAGAGAATGAATAATAAATACACAAGTGGAGCTTTTTGGGAGTCTGTCACGGCTTGTTTAACGCTCCTCTCCATTTGGAAAGGGCAGCCTTGTCAGAAGAGTTTAAAGCTGTTCTCCTCTGAACAGAACACGATCTTCAGCTGGGGGTGGAATGGGACGGCTTAATTACGGCCATTTTTTTGCCATTTTAATACCTGTTTATCCGGGTTTTTTATTCTGCAAACATTTCAGACAGGAGCAGAAATTTCTGAACTTTTAAACATCAACTTTTGCTTTGCGGAGTGTTGAAATGATGTTCAGAAGGGACACACAGGTTATTTCAAGGTAACATGATTTCAGGCAAGAATTCTCATTGTAGGTGTGACAAATAACCCATGAAGTTATTTTGGAAGGAAAACCCCCTTCACTGATAACAGGCATATTGCTATATGAAGGAATACGTATTAATATGTGTTGTAATAGAAGCCCTTAAAACCCACTTTAAGGTAGAAGTTTAAGTGGCAGCCCTATGTAGAGGCGGTAAACACCTGGATGTCTTCCTATGAGTGAGCTGATCTGCCACAGCTGGGGAAACCCTCCACAGCAGCCATTCCTCCACCCCCAGTCCAGAACGGGTCAGGTCTGCTTGGTGTGATAGTCGGCTTTAATAATAACACTGTTTCAGGATTGGAATTGAATTTCATACTCGGCTGACTCGACACTACATGCTCTTTCTGAATTAAAGAACTGAAGCAGCCACCTGAAGACTTCTACCTCTGTTGGGGTGTGTCCTGTCGCATCACCGCTTCTGACACCTTGCCAGAATACACAGTTGACACCTCTGCTAAATTAATCCCAATATTACCTTCTTTCTTCCATTTTCTATAGTCCAAGTATGAAAAACTTGTTTTGTTGCAGAAGAATAAGTTTGCACCTTTCTTGCACTGTAGCAACATGCTTTTTTCCTTCAGTCTCACTTTATTTCTTTGGCCGCTTTGCTTGGGAGATCAGAAGTTAACAATGGATTAAAAAAAAAAAAACTCAGTAGGAAAGAGGACAGAGGCCTTGGGGGGTGACAAGCCTGACATTGAGGAGTAAACCAACCCTTCCAAAATAGTCAAGTTTCAGACAAAACATCAAGCAGGGATGGTGCTCATACAGTTGACTTCTAATCCCTTTAGATACCTTTATCTTAGTTTCCCTCAGCAGATGCATAAAAGTTCAAAAAGTTTTTAATGCTGGAATTTAGTATGAGCACGGCCTTGTTGTACGTTTCCCTGGAAATGTGGTAAACATACCTATCAAGCTAAGTACCCTTGGAAATGTGGTAATCAGTAATATAAAGGTGTGGGTTTGTCCATGGCACAGAGCAATCTCTATCTTTAGGATGAGTTGTGTTTGGATTCCTCTTTGGCTCTCCAGGGAAAGGGGGGTAGTTTTTTTGCAGCTTTCCAGCATTTCAGAGCATGAATTTCATAAATCATGACTTTAAAGACGTAAAACATGAGTTANAAGTTCCTCTGGGAAAGTGGTAAACAGTAATATAAAGGTGTGGGTTTGTCCATGGCACAGAGCAATCTCTATCTTTAGGATGAGTTGTGTTTGGATTCCTCTTTGGCTCTCCAGGGAAAGGGGGGTAGTTTTTTTGCAGCTTTCCAGCATTTCAGAGCATGAATTTCATAAATCATGACTTTAAAGACGTAAAACATGAGTTAAACATAAAAACAGGTGCCTGGGTGGGATTATTTAAAGCAAAGCAAAGGGAGAATTTAGCCAGCATGCAAAGGAACTGAGGGGATTTTTGAACATTTAAGTAATGTCGATGCTGAAATACAGAGGAAATATATGCGGCTCTAATGTTGACACGTAGATAAAAACCTTGCTCAGATCGGTGTGCTGGTATTTTATGAAAACATTGATTGTTTGGAATGGATGTTTAGGAGTGTTGTGTCTCATAAACTCAGACTGGCCATGCAACAGACGGCCCGTCTGGACAGCCGAAGGCCACGTGCTGGTGATAACATGTTACCACTCCGGGACGTGTGGCGGAGACGGTCTGCGCTGGCGACCTGGCGGACTGCTCTGCACCGTGAGACCTCCTGAAACAGCAGGGTTCAGGCTCGATCCCATCCCTGCCTGCCAGCAAGTCGGTCGGTTCCCAGCGCTACTGCATACTGTGCCTGTTCTCCATACACATTCAGAAGGACGAAATCAGACTAAGGCCCCTTACCCGTTAACTGTTAACTGACCCATGCTAAAGGGTGGGAAAATGCCCACTGTTGTCTTTCTTATAAATTTCATAAATATCGTTCTTACCATATTTTGAGGTAAAAAGGTAAAAATTGCTCCAAACTATTTTTAAAACAAAACATTCCTATAATAAATTTCATAAATTTCATGATACATAGCAATATTAAAGGCATCAAAAATAAACGAGGGAATAAAGTATTTCATTTTCCTGAAAATTGTCCAGAATCCTTTGTTTAAAAATGTTCGGAGCAGTTTTTACCTTGGCTAATTTTTCTTTTTGGCACAACGTAACTTTAACCATCATTTATCTCGAATTTGGCTCCAGTATGAACAGAATCATGCAGTAATTTGCCTTGAAGCAGTTTGACCAAACTACAGCTTTTCTGAATGCACAGTTCTGTACAAACAACTCTAAAGGACAAACACGTGACTGATGAAACGGCGCAGATGTACCGGGTCTCCACACTTGTGTTCTGTAAGTTGTGGGTGTTTCTGTATTAAACAAGAACACTGTGCGATGTGCCACCCCAGCATAGGCTTTGTTAAGGTGGCCTTGGCCTCGTGTGCTGCTTTTTTACAGCTGCATTCCTCACTGATCAAACTGTGTGAAGGAGCACGAAGGAAGGAAGAATGAGGAGGCATACGGAGAATAGATGAAATTGGTAAATCAATAAGGAACCAAAGGATGAACGAAGAAAAGTGCAGGTCTGTGTCAGGGAGTGCAGGTGTAAAGGGAGGAAATGTGAAGGCTGCAGAAAAGGAATATGAATCAGACAAAAGGTGGTGTTTTGCTTTGCTTCCGGGGAACTGCACTGGGTACGAGTGGACGGCAGATAATAGCTGGTGGCATAAGGGTTAGAGCTGTCACTTTGCTCCTAGCAGGTCTCTGGTTCGAATCCTCCTGCTATACCACCCTTGATCTACTTTGAAATATGGTAATGCAGTATGAATACCCTTCCAAATGGGTAATCGTGGTAAAGTTGCCTTGAACAAGGGTGTCAGAAATAATAGTAAAGCTGTGGATGCTGAGCTGCAAGCAAATGTAAAGAAATGGGGGTTTCAGGCACAGAGGGGACCAAATGCCGTGCTGAGACATGAAGACAGTTAATGCTGCGCCAAAGCACAGGGATGCTAGGACAGCCAACAGTCTGCTCAAGCACAGGGAGCTGTGGGATTGATGCCCCAAGGCAGTTGGACCATATGCATATCTCTGTGTTGGACCAGCTTTGGCTCACATTTGGAATTCCAAGTAATGTCATATCTACAGTCACAGAAGGACAGGAGGCAGCCTTGCGGTTAAAGTAAACAGACTCTGAATGTTGCTGGTTCAGATCCCAAAAGGAGGGGAACTGCTGCCATACCCTTAAGCGATATGCGTCATCTGGATCACTCCATTAAAACACCTAATTAATGGGAGCACCAGATAAGCAAAAAAAAAATAATAATGTGTCCTTTTCATCTATAAGCGGCTATTCAAGCCATTCTAATGTTCTAATGACTGACTCACATTTCATTTAAACAAATGTTTCATGCATATTCATATACTGAAGGCATGTGTTATATAAGTTTAAACTGCAGATTGTGCACCATTTCAGTGGAAGAGCATGAAGATGCCCTGCTATGCTTATCACTGCTACTTCTCAATCCTTGCAAAGGTGAAGCCTAAATGAAACACGTAAACATCATCCAATTAAAGCAACCGTCGGGGAGAAATTCTCTGGAGGGGGTCCTCAGTTAGGCCCAGCTCGATTGTGGATTCTGAACAGTCCTTCCACTGAGATTAAACAATACGATTTAACACGGAGGGAAATCGATGCCCTAAATGTGATTTCTTAAGCCAAAACATAGTCAGACATGTTTGCCTATTAAGGAGTCAAAAGGAGATGTCTTCACTCAACAAGAAACCTTGCGACCCTTTAACTAATCGTGTGGCGGATCCATAACAATAACCCCGCCCTCGTGTGTTTATCGAGAGTTCGTTTAGGGGAAGGGTAAACTGGTGGCCGATTGAGATACCTGTGACATTGTCTTATTCCTGAGCCCTCAGCTGGGATTCACTGCTGGAGAGTTTTTTTTCCCCCTCTGTTAATTTGGAACGGGAATGAAATGCTGACAGCGCCAGCTTGTTAAAGTGATCACTCTGAACGAAATCTTAACTGTCAAATATATCTTGTGCAAACAGTGCACATGCCAGCAATAAAAGTGTAAATAGACAGAACGTATGGTTTGCACTTACAGCATCAGTTTTAATATGAGCTGCTGTTCCGTGACACTGTCCTCCATGCCGCCTCAGCGGCAGCAGGTTGAAATGTTGAAATGTTATTTTCATCACCTTGTCCTCCTCATCTCCACTGTGCTTCACAACGGGGAGCTGATGGAGGGGAAGCGGCTGTATCTCTGCTCCTCTGCCTGCACTCCGACAAGTGCTTACCCACATATTTGTCTCCCTTCTCCAGGTCCCGCTCGACCTCACGTCTGTAATTCTGCGCCGGGGCGGATCTTGGCAGGCCTGGTGAGTGTTCATTCAGGCTGTCCCCGGTGCCATTACCGCATCGCTTTGCATTTAGATAACCGCCATTGCTCGAGGTAAATTGGCCCGCGTGGTGAACTGCAGGGATCGCCACACCTGACTGGCTCCTTCGCAAGCACTGCGGACATAGATTACAAATAACTAGATTGCTTGCATCACTCTGCCGGATGTTAGTTAACTTAGATATAGGTGACTGATATTTAGGTGGACAGGTACACACAGAGATGATACATGTGCACAGGGGAAATGCCGATGCTGATTAAAATAGGTCTCTTCTGTGAAAGATGGGCTGGCCTCAGAAAATTGTGAAGCATCGCAAATAAATGTAATTAATACAAAACCATTTGCAGCCGCTTATCTGACTGTCTCGCTGGGACAGATCAAGAACATATACAACACAATGGAAGCACCAAATGGAGACGGAGCTACCTGACCTCAGCCTGGGCTACGTCACTGTGGCAATTCTCGTGGAAATAAAGAGAAAACCAGCGCAGGGGCAAAAGTGAGTAAAAATCTGTGTAAAATAGCCACACGCTCATGTGCTGTATGTTAATATGATGTTTTCCCCAGTTCTTTGTTGACCAGAACAACATGGGGTTTCTCACTGTTCATAGACCTGTTGGTTTTGTCGTATGTGGCCATGCCCAGACTGCAACACGCAGCAGGAGCAGTGGCAGGACCTGGGGAATGTTGACTGGTTTTCATGGCCGTGCATCATTTCCGCCGTTGCCCTTGCCTCCCACGTCGGCAATTCGTGCTGCATGTTCAACAATTAACCCAACTGTTTAAAAAAAAGAAAGAAGAAAAAACACTCATTCGGGGGCAGCTTAGTTAGTTAGCTGCACATTTCTAATGTGATTATTTTAGCAAAATAATGGAACCTACTCGCTTCATTTCATACAAGTATTTGTGTATTTGTCTGTTTAAAGACCCAAATTGTTTAATCCAATAGTATAATAATTTTGTTTGTGTGCCAAGCAGTAATAGTCTTTAGTTTCTTTTTGTCTCTGATTAGTGTTGAAATAACTCATAAATGCCGACATTTTGCACACTGTATAACAGTACTTGGTAGCACTTAATAATAAAAACACCCCAACTGACCAGTGCTTTTGGCTAAAAAAATGTTGCTTTTTTAAATTCATACAGAGGAGAAAACTCAGAATAAAGATCCAGTTTTAAATATGACTGTGATGACTGAGATTTGGTTGCAGGATTACCCAGTGAGGCACAGGCGTATACACCTGCGGTTCATCCCGCCCCCCTTTGAGTTCCTCAAGTGGACCTCTATGTTGTAAAGCTAAAGTAAATTTGTGCTGCATTATTAGCTGCACAGTCAAGGGTCTTTTTATTAGCATTAGATTATTGCCTGTAGGTCATTAGTTCATGCCGTGATTCACCATTGCTTGAGCTGAAGGTTTTTGCCCCGTCTTTTCATCCCATATTATTATTAGATTACATGTAAAAACCACCGCAAAATGGCATCATTTGCTTCTATTAAATTCAGCTGTGGTTCTTGAAAGAGGGCTGAATGTCAGCATGTGCTGCCACATTTGCGGGCACAGACATTGTGATGCAGTCATGCAGAAGCTCCAGAACAGTCACTGCCTGGCACATGTACTCTCACTTACCTACAAAGGTGCATCTGTAGCCATGGTGATGGGTTCACGAGTCACAAATGGTGGTGTTGAGCATTGAAAGGGCATTATGTTGTATTGAACTGTTTTTGCAACACACACTGGCTACAGCAAGCCCCTCGTAACACAAAAACAGCTTTTAAATCCTCCCCACTTTCTACCCTAAGAACAGAAGTATTTTATTAACCTTTTTTTTTAATCGTAAGGCATAACGCAGAATAGCTTCAGAAGATGAAATCTTGCCGAGGGCTGTGAATTGATGTGCAGTGGACACATAATAAAAATTTATTTTCACGCGTCCTTCAGTCTCCATTCAGATGGACTGCCGTGCTGAGATTTTTATTATCACCCTGTTTGCTGGGTGGTGTAGTTTTTAAATTTAAGGAAGCACTTTGACATTTCAGGTTTTGAGATAACAGTTATGGGTGCAGGCAGAACCCAACGCCAACATCTCTGCCATATTAGATTCTTTCCGCACCATCTGATGTTTCCTGCACTTTAAAATTATATCATGTCAATTATCTGTATGTCCTTCTATGATTTTCTTAATAATTTTTAACTGCTTTGTGACAACTGGTTTGTGGGATGAGGGCAACAAGGTCTCCAGGATTTGAGCTTTGTTTCACTTTATTCTGTAGCTCATCGAATAGGGAAACTGTTGGGGGAAAGTGGACTAGGACAGTGGACTGGTCCTCAGTCTCTCACCAGGGCAAATCCTTGCATTGTGGACAGATGGGCTTTAAATAGGGGAGTCATGGCAACTGGGCACGCTGGTCAGAACATTAAGATTGGAATGATGTCCAGTAGGGGGTGTTGGGTTGTGAGTGTGTGTAGTGTTGCATATATAATGTGAAGTGTCATCTGTGTGGATGTGTGAAGGTTGTGATGATGAGCTGCCCTATGTGGTATGTGCGTGTGTGTTGTGTGTGTTCTGCCCCCCCTCCGCAGGCCACAGCCTTATTGGCTGTGCTAGAATCTGCATTAAATGCTGTGGGGAAGCTATATTAGAAAGGTTAATGCTTAAAAAAGGAACTGAGCTTTTAGTGAGTTCATTATTTCACTGAACTGTGAGACACCATTAGCAAACCAGGAGAACCTACTGCTTCCACTGTGAGGCGGGAAGATCCAGTCGGATGTTTACCGGAACAGGAGTGAGCACGGGACCAGTTGCTCAAGCGTACCTGTCAGGATTAACCCCGACACACTGCTCATTATGCAAAGCAGCTCAACGTTATTGTCAGCTAAGTGATATCATTATTGTGATCCACAATTCTTATTTGGCATTCCACACAAAGTTGCCTTCGTTTTGGTTTTTGACCCCCCCCCCCCCCCCCC